>JTLS01001070.1:0-10894 GCA_000826855.1 Basidioascus undulatus | reverse complement strand
GGCATCCCGCCCTCTTCCAGCCACACGCCGCCCCTGCGCAACCCCGCAAGCTCCCCAAGTCCCGGCTGGTCCCCCCCGCGCCGACGTCCTGTAAGCCATGGTGGCGCGTCATCACCTGGGGTCCACAATCCGCCTCCAGGCGCTCCGCAGCCGCTGCTGGCGGCGCAGCGCCAGACGGCGTCGCTGAACCCCACCCCTCCGCGCTCGAGCAGCTGTACGGCATCTCCCCCGTCGTGCGGCCCTGGACGGGCGACATCTGGGCGCCGCCCCCGCACGCACAGTCGCCGACGCCTCCGACTCCGGAGCAGCACCCCCCATTCGGGGCGAGCGGCCCCACACCCGTCGAGCACGCGTCGGACGTCTTTGACGAGTACTTCGAGTCCGCGAACCCCGCCTCCGCCCCCGCACCTTCTCTGCCCTCGATAGCTTGCCCTCCCCGGCCTGAGCGCCGCCCGAGCCTCGGCCACGTCTGGACCGGCCCGCCCTTATCGACGCACACGTCCCTGGCGCTCGAGGAGGCGTCCTCCGTCCCTCCTCTCCCACCCGAGGTCCTCAAGGCAGGCCCGCTCCCAGCGCCTCCGCGCAAGCCGCACAAGCTCTCGAAGCGGTCGATCTGGCAACGCAAGTTGCAGAGCACCGGCCCCAGTCTCCCCGCGGGTTCCTCCATCCGTGCCTTCCACCCACCGCCGCCCCCGACCCCACTCCCGTCCTCAGCCGAGCTGGCACTGGGGCCCCTCCCGCCGATCCCTCAGCTGTCCCCCATCCTCTCGCAGCACCGCCGCGCTCTCTCGTCGCCGCCGCTCCTCTTCGACCCGTCCTTCGACTGGACGGCAGCGGCCTCCTCCTCCACGTCACCGCCGTCCGCAGCTCCTTCCCGCACGCCCTCGCTCTCCCACTCCCTCACGCCCTCCTCGCCGTCCACCACCGGTCCGCCCACCCCGGGGAGACAGCCGCTCCAGCGCCCGAAGACAATCCACCTGATCTCGGACGACCAGCTCTTCCTCGAGGCGCTGCGCGACTGGAAGAAGAGCGAGGATGGTCACTGCGAGACGATGAGCGGCGGCGGCGGGAGCACAGAGGAGGGCGGCTTTGAGGAGTGGGAGGTCAGGGACCCGGACTGGAAGGACGAAGTGCGGAGAATGTGAGGAGTCCTTTCCGATTCCTGCCGATCGTGCTGCTGCTGACGGATGTGTTGGGCGTTCAGGTTCGTCGTGCGCGAGTTTGCGAGCACCGAGCGCTCGTACGCTAAGCACCTGAGGCGGCTTCTCGACGTGCGTCTCTCCCCTCTCCGTCTCTAGCCCGCCCGCCCGACCGCCCGCAAGCTCACTCCGCTCGGTCTGTCCTGGCATATGCAGAGCCTGGAATACACCTCCGGCGCCCCGCCCCTTCCCGGCTCCGCACCTACGCGCCGCCAGTCGCTCGTCTCCCCCGCCCCGTCCCTCCATGCAATCACAGAGGACCTGCCCTCGACGCCGTCGTCGCGCAGCCTCTCGCGCTCGCCCTCGCCCTAAATTCCAAAATTCCCGCCAAGCCTCCGCCGCCCTCCTCCCGCCCATCACCTCCCTCCCGCCCACCATGGTCCTCCCCCCGCCCGCCGCGCTCGAGCAGATTAAGCGCGAGGCGGAGAAGCAGGCCGCGGCGCAGAAGCAGTAGAGAAGCAAGGGACGTTGAGAGGGAGGGGAGGGGAGGATACACCGCTTTTTTGAACTGGACTGGACTGTTTTGCTTTTTTGTTTGACGTGTAGAGTATTGGATTAGTTTAAAGAGCGAGGGCGTGCGCGTGTACGGCGGGGTGCGGTAAGAGGAGAGGGTTGGGAGATGGGGGGCGTCGGGCTGATTGTGGATTTTGGGATGGCGTTCCCGTTGTTATTGAGATCCGCTTACGGAGGATTTTGTTCCAGTCTTGGGGGATTAGCTGGAGTTGGGTGACGCGTTCATCAAGGCAGCATCGCAGGCTCGCTGAGCTGGATGGAAGCTTACAGAGTCTCATCATCCTGATGGAACCCTGCTTCGTTATTGTAATTCCACAGACATCTCGAACAGTGTATTTCAACTCTTAGTGAGTCTAAGCCGAGCGGCATGGTCCACTCAAGCCGCCTGAATTGTCGCTGTGCAGTCGCTCTTCTCTTCCAACATCGCGCCCCTCGATTTCCTCGCGCCCTTGTCTTCGTCGTTGCGTAATCTGTACAGACTCAGACTCGTGCTTCACTCGTTTCTACCCGATATCCGCGAAGAATAGATGGTAACCCTTCATCTCTCTTTGTCCCCAATGCGCTGCGACGGGAACTCTGACCCGACTACTTGTTCTGCAGTCCGTGCGTCTCGCCGGACATATCGTCCGCTTCCCGCAGCTACAGGAATTCGGGTATATCGTTTCGGATAATCTAGACCAAGGGACGTGGGCTCACGATCCCGCACGGAGTCCCGCGAATGCGTAGGCGCTGGCAGCACGACCTTCGCGTGTCTATCGCGTCGTCACGGACCTTGCATCTCTGGCCGATTGATCGAACATCTGCGGACAATCCGAACTCGAGCGTCCCGGTCGCGGGAACAGCAAGGCTGCTGATAGCCCCGCATGATGGCTCGGACGAATGGGACCTGTTCGCGCAGGATTTGTGGGAGACTCTCTTGTTTGTTTGAGTCGTCCAGATATACTCCGTTGGAATAAGTTGTGGTGTAAAAGTTTGGGATCATTCGGAAAGTGTCTTTGATGACTGGCGGAGCAGATCTTTTCAAGATGACTGCGTCTTTAAAAGACTACGGCTGGCTTGCATGTGCTATGCCACTCTGCTGACGCCTGAAGCCCTCCGGCCGGGTATAGAAAGCTCAAACATACGTATGATTGCGTTTCAACGTCACAACAGTGTCCTGATGAAGACCTTGTTGGACGAACGGGTTGTGGCTTTGCGATGTGAAAACGTATGTGGTATTGAAAGAAAGGCTCTGAGAGCAGCCCCGGAGATGGTATGAGAGGAAGGCTACACACTTTTGGTGTATTTTGTACAGTCGGAAAGTGTTGAGATTCAACGCGCAGGTACTGAGTGACACGCACGGCCAGACTCTTAAGGTGTGCCGCTGCCTTTGTCAGGCCTACCAACAAAAGTATTTCTTCAGGCGCTCCCTGACCATCAGAGCACTTCTATCCATCATCCAAAATGTGAGCGCCAAGGTGATTGGTCGTTTGTAGTGCGGGTTATCGGAAACCACGAAACCCGGCCGCCGGGCTTTCAGCCGTAAGCTCGCCTTGTGTCCGTCTGCTCCTCGTCTCTCCTCACCTTCCACATACTGCTAAACATGCTAATATTTCCACTAACCCGGAATTCATTCCATCGTATAGTTCATTCGATCGGCCGTGGCATCAGCTCGCCAGCTTCGCAGTCCACTCGCGTACTGCCCTCACTGCCGCAAGGCCTCCTCGATCGGATCTCGTTCCTGCCGCTCGTGCAGTCTGAATGGTCAGCGCGCGAAGCAATTGTATCTCATCTCGGCGAGAAGGTGCGACAACACTGTATCATTTACACTGTATACGAAACACTAATCAGGGCGTGAGTCAGCAGACACCACCAGACTTTCAGCTTAAAGCGACCTTCGTGTCCAACGTGGGCAATGTATCGCTGCAGTCTACGCTCGATGCACGGCGATGTGTTGCGGTCTCGACAAGACCTTCTGCTGATCTTTCCCGGGTTTCCTTCGCTGCTCCTAACGTTCTTCCTCCCTCGTCAGTCCGCTTCAATCCACGCCCCTGACCCGCTTTAACATGCTCTGAGGTAAAACTTGTCGCTTTGTAGAACCGCTCTCGAGCTTCCTCGCGGTCCCACATATCATCGTACGGTGTGCTCGACTGCCGACCTCGAGCGCCTCTGGCTTCCCGGTTACCTCGTGCCCCAACCTCACGAATGGTCCTACACCAAAGAGGGGGCGTAAAATGGTGCTTCGTGAGACGCTCTTCGACTTGAGGGAGTCTCTTTTCGAGCCACCGGTTCATGCATATCCAGTATATGCACCGGTCTTCATTGCATTGAGCCCCTCGGGTGCTTCTCGAACTGTCGAATCGAAACCTTTCGCCCGACAAAACGTCGAAGGGCGCCCTTTCGCCATTGTCAACGCCGGACTGTCCGGACAGCGGGTCACGTCCTTACTTTCGGCCCCGAAACCTCCCGTTTGGAAGGCCGCATGGCAATTCTCGGAGCCCAACTTTGAGCATATACGAGGTGAACTTGTGTGTTCTCCCTTTCCTATCTATTAAAGCCTTGAAATCACACTGACAGCTTGCCCTCAGCCGATGCCCGAAATTCACGAAATGTTGGCGAAGGTTGACAGCGGAGCGGGTTCGCGCGGAAACAACTTCTGGGGTAGCACCACCGGCTATCTCGATGGCCCGTTACCTCATGCAGAGGAAGTGAATGTCTTCCTCAGCTGTGTTCCGGGGGGACCTGTCCAAGATCAATCCTCCCCACAGATCCCACTGAACCATGAGGTAGATTGCTTCTCTTCAAGTCTACCGCCATGATGTGAACTCGCTATTTCCCATTGCGGGCAGGCGATGTGTGTCGCATGGCTGGCAGTCTATCAGACCAGTTAACGGCGTCGTTGTACCGCCGCACTGACGCGACCGGTGTTGACTGGATGTCGAGCGCGATATGCACCCTTCTTGGTCCGAGTCGCTTGCGCAACGTGCAGACAGGTGTGGTGGTGACTACTGAGTGTGCCTAATATGCAGATACTATATGTGTAGATGGGCTGTTTCCTTCTCCTAGAAAAATCACACCCTTGCTCACCTCAATCTACCAGCCTCTATATCGGCCATCTGTAAACAAAGACCAGCAGACCACCGCTACTGATCTGGATGGATGAGCTGAGGCAGGCCTGGCTGCATGCCGTTGCCGCCCTCGGTGACTGCAGTGCGTTGCCCCGCCACCGGCATCTCTGCCTCCGCCACCGCCACCCCCGAAGATCCCCCTGCCCTGAGCCCCTCTGGGGGTAAAACCAGCTACCACTTCCTCACTCACTTGTGTCACCCTCTGAACCAAACACATGCATCACCCCTGCCACCACACAGTGTCCCACTCTGCCTCAGCTGCTCAACCATGAGGGTGCATGTATGCCATTCTTTGGCTCACGAATAAGGCTGCGGTGGGCACAGCGACAGCAACATTGAGGACACATACAACTGAATGAAGGGCAAGTTCAAGAAGGTCTTCCGGGGCTATTTGGCCGTGAGCACTGAGCTGCAGCAGTGCGTTAACACTGCACAAGAGCATGTTTGAACTGGTGCGTATTTGCTAACGAGCTTTTGCTGTCACATTTCTGATCAGAAAGATATCCTTGTACAGAGCAAGTTTGTAAGGACTACCAGCGTGACAAGTTATATGTGACCTCCAAAGCAGAAGCCAGAATCTGGGTTTCAGAAACCATAATTGGGAAAGCAGAAAGCAGAATCTGGAAATCAACACACAATCCAAAACACAGATATCGTAGTTCCGGTTCCAGATGGAGAGCGGAAAAACAGAACTTGTGAAGTTGGAAACCAGCATCAGAAGCCATGAGAATCTGGAAATCGGAAC
This sequence comes from Basidioascus undulatus, assembly GCA_000826855.1. NCBI lineage: Eukaryota > Fungi > Basidiomycota > Geminibasidiomycetes > Geminibasidiales > Geminibasidiaceae > Basidioascus > Basidioascus undulatus. The sequence continues at coordinate 5,330 of JTLS01001070.1, read as the reverse complement.
TCAAACTCAGAACCCAAAGACTCCTGAAGTTAGACAGTCTATGAAAGTATTAATGGAGTGGTATCAACCACTGTATTTAATTTCATGGCAACATGGCCTTCTTTATGTAAGTGCACTTTGAGCAAGCACTGCATGCATACAACTGGCTGGACTTCTCCCATGCATTCTCTTGTCTGCCAGGTGGGTCCACTGCCTTACTTCTTTTCCAACCCCCACACCCTTGACTTATTGATGTTTTGGGGGGGAGAGGTTGGGAAGTAAGGATTGAGTGGATGGGTGGGAGATGAGAGGGTGAAAGGGTGAGCAGCTTGCTTCACCTCCATCAGGCATTGAGACAAGGGAGCAATGATTTGAAATGATTGATGTGCTGTATCTTCTGAATAAATGAAGCTTCTTAGATGTTGGGAGGGCTCACTCGGCTGTCTGCACTTGTGCTTGGCTTGGATGCAGTGCACTGATTGAACATGTTTCAGGGAGTGAAAGCAGTGAGAACCAGAGGACCAGGCAGCGATATGGTTCAATGCCAATACCACTAGATTTACACCATGTGTGTGTTTGTGTGTGATCAGTATGCACCTACTCGTGGTGAAGGAAGCATGGCAATCAGTAGAGGAAGACTTGGACCTCGTCTTCAGTCTGCTTCAAACTCTGTCTCATGAATAGGCACGCATTGTTGCAAGCGGGCGCCGCTCTTCTATTTCTTTATCCTCACATTGCACAGCACACCTCATTTGACTCATTTTTGCATAGCAAGCATACCCACATCTTGTACCTCTCCTGCATGATACCCAACGCTGCATTCTCTGCTCAATCGCCACTGTCTGTCTGATGTGTGCAATAAGCTATGGAAGTTTCTCAATTTGAAACTTCTTCATGAAAAGAGAAAGTGCTGACCCTTGGCAAATGCTCTGACTCAATGCAACTTGACACACTCGAGGGGAAACTCGTTGCTGAGGCTCGACTGCGTCCCGGCTCCCTCAACGACTCTCTTGATCAGATTGGGCCAACTGAGACTCTCCTCAAGGGATCTTCATGTCACGGGGTGTGCCATAAAGTCAAAATGTCAAAGTCAATGATGTGACTGCATACACTTTCAAGCGGGTCAATCAGCCCTTCCCACCATTAGCTCATGGGAAGAGCACCTCGGTGTTGGTGTATTCAAGGCCTTATCATTCATAGAATTTCCTTCGCAGCCTAATTTACGCTCAGGAATGGGTCCCACCCTGTCACGAATGAGTCCGGAGAGTAACGTTAAGGTGCCGCGGGACAGAGTTTCACTGCATTTCCGCCTGCCTCGCCCTCTTTCTCAGTTCGCTGTTATTCAACGGCAGGAACACCACGATATGAATCATCATGCTTTGCACTCCTGCGCGTCTCATTCGAGTTGCGGGGGTTACGGGGTCTGCGCGGCTGTGTGCGCTGCCTAAGCGCGCTCCCCCGACTTCTTGCGGCGGCGGGGATTCGGAAGAGGAGATGGCATCGTGTGAGTGTAGAGTAATCGAAGAGGGGAATATAGGAAACGTCCACCGAAAATGAGAGTCCGTGCGAGGTACATTAGGCCAGTGACCAACAGAGCGGCCAGCGAGCCGGAGCAACGGAAGACGGAATTCTGCAGTACGATGAGCGAGATGACACGAGGTATTAGCATGGGAAGTCTAATTCGATAAGAACGGACAAGACGAGGGATTCCAAGACACGAAAAGGATTGACCTTTGTCGACATGAGCGACGGTCACCGTGTGGCAAGCACACAAGGCTTAGGTCCACAAGCACGACTGAAGTGGACCGACTGATCGAAGCACGACTGGAGTGGACCGGCTGATGGCTGAGCGAATGTCATGACAGGTGTCGTGAGTTTTTAGTCAGTAAGTGCGCGCCTAAGCATCTGCAAGCCGAGGTGTTAGGAACCGAACGGGCGCGTAAGTGAAGCAAGCCTGGTGAACTTCGTGTCATCAAAGGTCATGCATGCAATGCTATGTCTAGAAGTATATTAAACGGAAAGGTATTGAGAGAGACTGAGAGGAAGGGGTTACTAGTCAGCATCGCAGTGATATGGGTATGAGCAAGAAGCACACAAAGACGCACTCTTGACGCCGCTTCTCCTTCTCCGCCAGCTTCTTCTCCAGCTTGTCGAACTCTGAGAGGGCAATCTTCTCTTCGACGTCCAGAACCTGAAAACAACCCTCCCATTCAGCACCGACCTCCAGCCAACGCAGTGTCAGAAAGCCGACGCACCTGCTGGACGCTCTTCACCTCTGGAATGTAGTGCATCAACATACGCTCGATGCCGCTCTTGAGCGTGACGCTCGAGCTCTCGCAGCCCCTGCAGCTGCCCTTGAGCTTGAGCTGGACGAGGCCGGACTCCTCGTCGAAGCCGCGGTACTCGATGTCGCCGCCGTCCTCCATGATCGCGGGGCGCACGCGCGTGTCAAGCAGCTCCTTGATCATCGCGACCGTCTCCGAGTCGGTGTCGAGGATTTTCGTGTCCTGCGGGCCCGCGGCCGCCTCCGCCGCCGCGTCCCGGAAGAGCGGCTGGCCGGACGAGAAGTGCTCCATCAGGATCGAGTACACCTCGGGCTTGATCACGTTCCACGGCGTCGAGGTGTCCTTGGAGACGGTCACGAAGTCGGGCCCGTAGAAGACGGAGGTGACGCCCTCGACGCCGAAGAGGCGGAGCGCGAGCGGGGACCCGAGGGAGGCGCGCGTGTCCAGGAACTCTGCTGTCCCGCCGGAGGAGAGCACAGGCACGCCAGGGATGAACTTGAGCGAGTCGTCGTTGGGGGTAGATTCGGTCTGGATGAACATGGAGCGGACTGCGGGTGGGGGTAGCACACCCCTTCAGCTCTGGCCCGCTCACTACCAAAGTAAGAAGAAACGCACTGGCTGCAGGCGCCCTGGAAGAGAGGGCATCCCGCGCGTCCCATGCAGTTGGCCGCTTGCCGTGCGCGCGAAGCGGCGTCGAGCGGGAGGCAGTGGCGACGAACGTCCGGCTCGAGCCGACCATTGCGGCGGGGACCGCCTTCGGCGCGACAGAAGAACGGAGGGCACGAGCTGCGCTGCGTGCGATTTGGGTGGATACGGACATGCTGGATAAGATAGAGATGGTGATGGTCGTGGAACAAGAAGACGATGGCAACGGCCAAATGATGTCGACTCGGTTCCATCTCGGCATTAGTGGGCATCCGGAACACCCGCGGATCCTGCGCGGGAAGTGTGGAGGTCGCTCATTGCTCCTGCCAATGTCGGGAAACAAAATACACACACTCACAAGCAGCGTGAAGGGCTCACATTGCCAGGAGAAGAAATTATGGAAAAGGATCTTTCAGGAGGTTTCATTCCTTTGAGATGTCGGCTGTTAATGCTCATATGGGAGTGCACAACCACGACCAAGCCTTGCATTTCTATGCTGCGATCGCTGCACCTTCAACGACTCGACGGATGTGGCTGCCAGTACGAGAAACATCATAGCAGTTTGGAATTAGGGATCTTGGAAGGACGAGGTATTCTGCCAGCCGTTTTATTTTCAAGTATTCTGTCTAAGACAGTCCTAATCCAGTTCTTTACATGTAGGTCTCTCAGATACCGTACAGACTGACCGGAAACAGTGACGGCCACGGGCAACGAGCGGGGGGTTCGCGACCGGACTCGTACCAGCCATCCCTCTTCACCTTCAAGTCAATAATTTCTTTCAACCGAACTCAACAATACCTTAAAGGAGATGCGGTGCGTATGGCATTTGAGAGTGCGGCAGGCTTCGCGTACCGGCCTGCCATCGCGTCAGCTAGCTTGCGTCAGTCCGAGACCCCGCCGCGCACGCGAGCGTCGCGCTCTCATTATTGTTCGACCAGCCTGATCTTTCACACTCACCATCCACCCCTATCCCATCATCCATCCTTTCGATGTACGAGCCCTACCCTCCCTTCCCGCACATCCTCCACCCCATGGCAACCTCCTCCAAGCGCGGGCGGTCCCTGTCCCCGCCACCGCCATCCAAACGCGCGCGGATGGGCGACCTCGTACACCATCTCTCCGCGGTGGACCTCTCCTCCCCCCTCACCGACGGCGCTGGGCCTTCCTCCGGCTTTCCCTTTACCCAACCACCCCACCACCACCACCGGCACCCACAGCACATCCATCTCCCGCAACAACAGCCACACACCCTGTTCACCCCTCCCCCCGCCGAGACGCCCCCCCTCAATCCATACGAGCAAACGAACGCCCTCCTCCGGAACGTGCACTTTGCTGCGCACCGGCATGCGCACTTGGGGGGAAGTGGGGGTGGAAATGGGGGCGGTGCGGGCGGCGCAGGGCTGATGGAGGAGGAGCGGAGACGGGCGGAGGAGGAGGAGCGCGTCCGCGCGTGGCATGAGGAGCGGAATCGGATGCTGGGGATGGCGGTTCGGGAGCGGATGCGAGGAGAGGAGTGGGACGAGGGGGGATCATGAGGTGTGTTTCACTTTCGGTTGGGATCTGAAAGAGCCTGGAAGCTGGGAACTAATCGTCCCAGGAGACGCTCGCAGATCTGGATGGGAACTCAGCCGACGCGTTCACGACTGGGCACACGACCATTCGCTATGACTTGCTGACATATTCTTCTTCCGATACCTTTCATTTCCCGAGACTCACATTCTATACATTCAACCCTCACACGCACGATCTCCGCCCCTGCGTGACCACCTCGCTTTCATCCTTTCCTCATCCTGCCTTTCTTCATCCCCGTCCATTGCCCACGACGCTTCTCCTTTATCGCTTAGAACCTCCATGTACCGTGCGCAACACGATACCCTCCTCGCATAGCACGTTTTCGCCCTTCTCTCGTCTCTCTCATCAAGCGGTGAACCCGTGCATCAACCCTCGACAATCACCCACAAACTCTCTGTCCAGCCTGTCCATACCCTAAAAATCTAAGATTCCTCGTCCACCCACCCCTGCCCGACCCGCACTTCCTTCCCCGTGATCGCGCCGAGCTCGGCATCGAGCAGGCTCTCGAGCGTCGACCCGTCCCGGTTGTTCACCCACGTGTGCAGCTTCGGCGAGTAGTCGTAGCGCTTCGGACCACTGGCCAGCAAGCGGACGGAATGTCAGTGTGCGCTGGAGAGGGAGGGAGGGAGGATAGTAGAATGTGTGGCTGGGACGCACGATTTCGGGGAGGACAGCCAGATCTGCTTGTTGGGCGGCTGCTTGTTGATGACATAGATCCCTTCGGAGCCCATATTGAGCGTCAAGACCGCACTCTGCGTGCATCCCATCCCAAGTCAGCCCAGCACACGAATCGCAGCGAAAGAGTGGGACGAGAAGACGACGCACAGAGTACTCGACCTCGCACGCCAA
>JTLS01000107.1:0-31000 GCA_000826855.1 Basidioascus undulatus | reverse complement strand
TAATGTCAACCTCCAAGCTCTTCCAGCCCTACAAGATCGGCTCAACCGAGCTGAAGCACCGCGGTACGTCTTCTTTCTTGACTGTTTGGACGGGAGGGCAACTGGAGGCTCATGGAACTCTTATCGTACAGTCGTCATGGCTCCCCTGACCCGCTTCCGTGGCAACGCCGACCACTCGCACTCTGAGGTACGACTGCTCGTTCAAATCCGCATCTTCCGCGGGAAGCTGACTCGAGCGGGATCGTGCAGCTTGCCATTGAGTACTACTCTCAACGTGCCTCCGTCCCCGGCACCCTCATTATCACCGAGGCGACCTTCATTGTGCGTCTTACCTTTCTCCCACCACTATCCCGCCCTCCCGATCCTGACTCCCGACCTCCTCCGCGCAGTCCCCCGCCGCCGGCGGCTACCCGCACGTCCCCGGCATCTACACCCCCGAGCAGATCGCGTCGTGGAAGAAGATCACGGACGCGGTGCACGCGAAGGGGTCCTTCATCTACCTCCAGCTCTGGGCGCTCGGCCGCGCCGCCGACGCGAAGACGCTCAACGGCGAGGGCTACGACGTCGTCTCCTCCAGCGACGTGGCGTTCGAGGGCGGCGCTAAGCCCCGCGCGCTCACCATCGAGGAAATCAAGGAGTTCCAGAAGGCATACGTGAAGGCTGCGGCCAACGCAGTGAAGGAGGCTGGGTTCGACGGTGTTGAGCTGCACGGCGCCAACGGCTACCGTAAGTCTGTCGATTTTTGCAGGTCTGTCGCAGTCGTTGCTCACTCCAGTTTTCAACGCAGTCGTCGACCAGTTCACCCAGAACACCTCCAACAAGCGCACGGACGAGTACGGCGGCCCCATCGAGAACCGTGCCCGCTTCGCTCTCGAGACGTACGACATCCCCCTCTCTTCCTCATCCCTCTTCCCAATCTCACTTCCCTGCCCTCAATGAACAGCCTCGACCTGATCGTCAAGGAGGTCGGCGCCGAACGCACCGGCATCCGTCTCTCGCCCTTCTCGCCATTCCAGGGCATGAAGGAGGACGACCCGGTCCCGACGTTCTCGTACCTCATCACGCAGATCAAGGAGCGCTTCCCCGATCTCGCGTACATCCACGTCGTCGAGAGCCGCGTCGCCGGCAACGCCGACGTCGAGACGGGCGAGAAGATCGACTTTGCGCTCGACATCTGGGGTGACAAGCCGTTCATCATTGCCGGTGGCGTACGTCGCATCGTGTTCTGCCATCGTTCAATGGCAGATGTGCTGACCTTATGCTCGCGTTTGTCTGGGAACAGTACAAGGCCGACTCCGGCAAGGCTGTCGCCGACGCGAAGAACGTCGCCGTTGCTTACGGCCGCCTCTTCATCTCCAACCCGTACGCCAGCATCCCGTTCTTTCCCTCGACCCGCAATGCTGATCGCTGTGTGTTTGATGCTCAGTGACCTTCCCGCCCGCATCCGTGAGGGTGTCGAACTCAACCCCTACAACCGCGACACTTTCTACCTCTAGTGCGTTATACTCATCTTGCTTTGCTCGTAACGTCCCCGCTGACTGGTTGTTTTCGCCTTGCAGCGGCCCGGACAAGTCTGAGGGCTACACCGACTACCCCTTCGCAGAGGAGCTCAAGGGGAAGCTGTAGATGGGAACGCTGTGCACGCTTATTACGGATTAGAGGAGCATTAATTGCATAGAGGAGCGCATTGCGGCTGTGGCGTGTGCGTCGTGCAGCCGACGCCCAAGAACAGGCATAAGAAAGGCATGCGCCGTGGGCGATCGGTCTTCATGGAGAGTGGGCGCAACTTGTTGAAGGATGTGGAAGCGACAATGACGGGATTTCGAGCGGGCAACACTATCCGAAAGGTATGTTGCTGTGCCTGCGCATGCGTGATTTCTTAATTCCCCAGGAGACCCGCCAGTGCTCAGCCTGCTTCGACTCTTGGAGCTGCTCCCTTCTTACATTTCAAAGGTCAGCCTCACGGACGCACCTTCCTGCAACCAACTGCAACACGGTGCAGCCGTGCGAACGCGATTTAAGTGTGATGCTGTATATGAGTTCGACTTATCCGACTGACGCGCGCCACGCAATCCGAACAAGCATACGGTGGCTCAGTGCTCACATTCGTTCAGTCACTATGTCCGACGGGCACACAATCAACCTCTAAATCGTGTTCGGTTCGCAATGCGGTGTGCTCATGATAAGATTACAAGTGTTCGGCATCGTTCTAAGTCACCGTCCGAGTCGTCACAATAACCCCAAGCGTTTACTGCGTGGTGTTGTTGCCGCCGAAGCCAACAGCGTTCTTGGCCTTGTCCATCAGGGACTCCTTGTTCTCGTTGGAGTTGCTCGAGAACTGCCCAGCGACGATCCCATCAATCCTTTGTCCCACGATCACCCAAGCGAAGAGAAGAGATGTACGGTGTCGCCAACCTTCTGGGTGTTGGACTTCTGCTCCTCGGGCTGAAGGGTGGACGCGATGGAGTCGGAAGTGCCCTTGAGCTGTGGGGATGAGGAGGATGGGTCAGTCGATGTGGGCACGGTAGAGGAGAGGGATGATCGACAGAAACGCACCTTGTCGCCGGCCTGCTCGCTCAGCGTCTTCTGAGAGTCGGGCTTGAACGCGGACTCAGCCTTGTCGGTGAAGCTCTGGCGGCCGGTGCTGTGAAGATCGATGTCGAAGTCAGCAACGGAACGTCGAGGACAACGGCAACGGCGCAGACGCACTCGGACATGGTGATTGTTGGTTTGGGTGGGAGAGTGGGGAGTGGGAGTGTGTATGTATGTGTGTGTGGTTGTGGGAGAGTGGTACGAGTGCTGGTGATGTGGAAAGAGTGTTGGGGCTCGGGGGATTGTTGCCTTTTGTAGATGGAGAGAGAGAGCGTGGGAAAGAGTGGGAGCGAGCTGCAGGGGCGAACTGACATCATCTGCGACTGCATGACGACCCTCTCTGTCGATCGCAGCCACGTGAAAGCTTCTAATGCCGCCGTCACTCAGGGCTCGCTTGGGGCTCGCTCAAGTCTCGGCTGAGTGCTCCATTCCGTGAATCGCACAGCGTGATTGTATCGCAGAATTGCGCAGGTTCCTACATGTGCAATCTAATAGCAGAAAAGTATGGTGTAAGGGCGAGTGTAAGCAGTTGGCACAGCCGCAGCGGTGCTCACCAGTTCCAAGTTCGAACGGCTTCGAATGCGCGTCGCCGGCATCGGCTCCGTCTAGCCTGGTCGTGTCCCCTGCGTTGCACCCGCTCCATGGCGCTTTAGGCTCTGGGCACTGCGGGCAGCTCCATGCGAAGCATGTCACCGGCTCGTCTGGACTCTCTGTGGGTGGAGAGGAGACGAGAACTGAAATGAAACGCGGTCAAGGCCGGCTATGGTCGACACCGCTATACCGAATGCGGCCAGCAACATTTCCAGCGGTAGGGCGCATAAGGGCATTTCAGGTCTCAAGAAGAAAGTGCTAGACCATCGAGAGTGAGCTGGCTGTAGTTATCAACATCCGGTAAGATGCAAGTGCCCATACGCAACATATCCCTGTGTCTGAAAGCAGACTTTCGCAGTGTTTCTATGCACCCAGTAGAAAGGTGGTGGTCTCGCTGTGTCCCATGATCTTTTTCGAGCGTCTTTCAATAGCTCGGGCTCACGCCGCATGGCGCCACTGCTGCAATACACCACCTACCAGCACATTGGTCCAGCACTGAGCTACAGCAACCGCAGACCCAGGGGAGCAAGACTCTTATTCACACTATATAAACTTACAGTGCTACAGTCTTAGTTAGCCCGATAGCTTTGGTATGCCCTCTCGACGTCGAAAAAGTGACAAAGGCTGCGATGCAGCCTCGTGCCTCTGCGCCTCCGGCATCGACATACACAGTCCGGCTTCATATTCCATCGGATTATGTGACTCTTTAGCATTCCCAACGTCTATCAGCGTGGAGCGACATCTTCCGATACGTTGTGCTACCGCATTTCAAGCAGTCGTTGGGAGTTAAGGGCACTGAAACCAGAGAACGCAGACTGCTTTCATCCCACAAGGCTGATTTCCTTGCCCTAAATCGGGAGTGGCGACAGGTTTAAGCGAAGATAGGTCGAAGTTGCACACCCAGGAGGAACGTTTAAGCGGTCTTGAGCCCACGCGGCCAGCGTTTTCTGGCACAAAGCCGCGTTGCACGTGTACACTTTGGTGCCACATTCGCAGTGGAAGTTAAGCGAAATACGTCCCCCAATTAGGAAAGGGCCAAACCTCACGCTGCGCGAGGTAGTGGGGGAGTCGACTCAGAACAAGATGCACATGCGAGCAAGAGCGCCTGTACCTATCATCCACAAAGTACAGACGACCTTGGCGAACCCGTGCGTCGAGCATTCTGGTTCGCCTAGTCCCGACTTCTCTAAAGACGGGGTATCCCACGGACAGAATCGAGACTGTCGACGAGCGTGGACGACAAACGCACAGCCAACAAGCTAGCCATTCTCACAAGGCATCCCGAGAGTCAAGGGGTCATGGACAGGAATCAACAGATCTTGAATCACGGGAGACCCGTCCCTCCGTGCGGTCCGCAGCGTCGTTCCGCACACGAGAATTTGCACCTTCGCGCCCTCAACCGCTGCCGGTCGTTGTCGTCCGCCCACTACCATCTTCCTCGCCGCGCTCCTCGAAACATGCACCTCTCTCCTACCTCCCGAAGTAAATTCGAGCTTGTATATGCTAAGCTGGACCTAATCTCCCTCGTCGCGCTTTCCAAGGCCTGCCGCCACTTCGGCACACTTTTGCCTCTCGAGGACGCTGCCTTCTGGCTCGACAAGCTGCTGCGCGCCGGGTTCCACGGCCCTCGAGTCGTTTCGGAGGGTTTTGAGGGGCTGTACCATGGGCCTGGGGAGCTCGCTGCCAAGATCATGTTCCACCTGCAGCTGCACTGCGAAGCGTGCACCCCGACTGGTGAGGACTACCCTTACGACATGGTGCGCCTTTGCCTCTCTCTCACACTACGAGCTGGCAGACTCCCTCTGTCGTGCTCGCTCCGAAATAGCTTGATGTTGGCTTCTTCTTCTCTGTTTGGATTTGTTACTTCCCTTCCACCACAGGCCACAGAAAACAGACAGGCAATGACTCGATCAAGACACAAAAGATGCACAGACCAATGCTTCTTCCGCAGGTGCCTAACTATCTCTCTTCGACAGGAGACTCGTGCTTTCAGTACTGGATTTCTTCTTGATTTTTCTTCCTTCTACATGACCAGATTGTCAACCGTCACTCTTGTAACCTCTTCACTAAGGTAAAGACACTTTCACTCACTCGTCGCGCTGTTGAAGCCACCACATGACCTGAAAGTCCAAGAATTTACTGTAAGTTTTGTTTTCTGGAAACTGCACCTTTACGCTTACGGGCACCGATGATACATGCAGCACATAATCCGGCACACAACTGAAATTTCGATTTGTTCTCAGTTGTTCTCAGTACAAGTTTTCCCAAAAGCCAGGGCACGCGGCGCATCTCAAAAAGTCTTCAAGCCAGACGGCTTCACGACACGCACTGGGTCCTTCACCCCCTCGAGCCGGAGACACCATACGCTGGCTGACGGTCCTCGCCGGCCCTATATCAGGAGATCCTCGCCTGCGTTGTGGGCCACCCTCCTCTCGCCTACTCGCTTCCGACCGCACCGTCGCTTGAGTACCTCCTGCTTGAGGGTAGGTATTGTATTGACGGTCTGGATATGAGCCGTCACCTCGAGGAGTGCGGGGAGGTAGGCAGTGGAAAGCCCGTGACTGTCGTCGAGGTCGCTCAGGCGGTGTGGCATTAATACGAGATGGAGTTCCGCTTCAGGAGGCTGATGTCGTGGGTGTTAAGTGTTCCTGGACACCAGCATGTTGATTGGCGGGCGACGGGCGAATTCCGTGGCGGCGCTGAGTTCTTGAAGCATTCTGGCACGCATGTGCATTACTTTATCTTTGCTGGAATGCTGTGTGAGAACTTCAAGAATGCAGCGCTTCTTACTCTGGCGGGGTTGCTTGGGTTGCTTTGTTTTACTCGAGAAACAATTGACGCGCCGCAGTTCCAGACAACCATATACAAAGTGGACTAGTCATATTGCAATTTCCGCAATACAGCGTGCTGAGCGCAGCGAACGAGGTAGCTTCGCTCTTCTCCGTGTTTGCAGTCCGCAGACTTGCGCGTGGGCTCGATCGATACTCGGCGGGTAGGTGTGGGGCGCTTTCGCTTCGACGGGAGCTGGGCGGCAGGTTTGGGGGAGGACAATCTCGTTTGCGACTGATGGTTTGGGTCAACACATGCGGCGATACGAGACAAAGGAGAGCACGGACCTGCTCCAGCCTAAGGGCCAACAAGCGTTCACGTTTATACACGGTGGACATGCCGATCTCTATACGGTAAGGAAACGCGTTGCACGTTCAAATGCGACAGGATTCCGCTGCCCTGCCCTGCAGAGTGAGTATACAGACATGAAGGTCTAAATGCAGTATTATATGACGACAAGGTGAAAATTGCGAGAACATTGACATTGACAACGAGAATGCAGAGCTAGTTAGTAGACGTATATGCGAGCAAGATGTGAGACGAGAGCGTGACAGTGAGAATGGATGCTACATGGTAAGTCGTGACAGAAAGTAAAGACCAAGGGTGTCCACGTCGAAAAAGGCCGTCAGCGGATGAGGAAGGAGTGCGCCAAAGCCTGGAGACAAGGTCAAAGTCAGTCGAGTTGTCCATGCAGGCGGCCTGCAAGCGGAAATAGCCAAGGCAACTCACGAAAAGCGCCTGGAGGAGGGACGGGAAGGCTCGTTAACCGATGCCACAAAGACGCGAGACGAAGGTAGTGCGCACCATAAGCGAAACAATGTGGAAGCCCCACGGGAACCCCTCTAGGTTACCGGAGATGGAGACGGACCAAAGAACGCCGCCGAGGATCGCTGTGTCCCAGGACCGCAGCTTCAGCAATATCCGCCTGCGGTAGCCGAACGAGTCCAGCTGGAGGAAGATACGTACGGCCGACGAAACGCGAGAGCGCAACGACGCTCTGGCCGAGCGCGTTGGCCGTGTTAACCAATGCCGGCGGGGAGGCGGTGTTGATCAGGACCATCATGCTGCAGAATGGAATACATAAAATTGGTCAGAGCAGGCGGAAAAACTAGAAGCTTTAACTGAAGACTCACGCAGTGTACGACGCCGTGATGCCCATGAAACGGAATGCGCTGTGAAGAGCTCAACATCAGCATGAGGCGCTGCAATCGCATATTGTTACGGAAGGAGATCAGCGCACGTGAGGAGCGCCATGCCTGTTCGTCGGGAATCGTTAGCCAAAGAAGCGAAGAGGCAGGCAGGCAAGATGACGCACCGGTCATGACCAACGCGTCACTCTCCTCATCCGGCCGCGCAAGGCTCCTCAGCCACGGTGTGAGAACTGGCGAATGAATTATGAGCCCTCGAGCTACGCCTGCCATTGGACCGAAAGCGGAAGGGGCGTACTGTAAGAGGTGATGAAGATGCCCCCACCGAGGCGGAACATCGCCAAGTGGGAAAGTTTGCCTCTGGGGGGCTGTCATGCGTGCAACGACGCCATCAGAACATGCTCGGCTTGACCGGGCGATACTCGAACATGAGACGTGGAGTTGGGACTTACGCCGACGAACGGATACAGCACGAATTGGTTGATCATGCTGACAGCAGCCATCATCTGGCAGGCGAGAAGAAGAGGGAGAGTAAGCGCAAGAACAAGGGTAAGACGACAAGGGATCCAACGTACGGCGATGAGCTGCGCGAAGTGCGGGGCGGAAAGACCCAGGCCACCGCCGGGGAAGGCGGTGAGGAGAAGCGAGCTGAAATCCAATTCAGTCAGTCAGTGCACGAGCTGGACCAGCACAAAAAGTGGTAGAGAAGCGCACAGGAAGAGCTGGTCGTAGGTGGTGTCTGCAATTGCGTCCGCGGTAAGCTGTCTTGCGGTGGGACGAGGTGGGAGAAGCGCCGGGACGAAAGACGTACTGTGCAGCGCCAGCATGCCATACTGGAAGAGGATGATGTAAGGCAGCTTCTCCTTCGACACGACGGGGGTGGACTCCTGCTCCTGCTGCGGCTGCGGTTGCTGTTGCGGCTGTCCGTGGGTCTCCTGGATGACCGCCAACCCGCCCTGGTCCGCCGGCGTTCCCCCAAAGTACCCTCCCTCACTCGGCGGGGCCATCGCGGGGCTCTCCAAGCCGGTGTTAGAGAAGATGCTCCTCGGGCGAGAAGCAGCGGCGAGGCTCCCGCGGCGGAGCTGTGCGCCCTGCCCCACGCGCGGGATGGCGCCGAGCATCGCGAGGCGGTCGCGGAACTCTGTGCCGCGTGAGGGCCGGCGCGCGCTGCCGGGGCCGAGGAGCGGAGAGCGCTCGCCGGAGAGGACGCGGGCGGGCAAGGGGCGGGAGGGCGAGGACGCGATGGACTGGGTGGTCGAGGTCGGGTCGCGCAGGTGCTCGCTCGATTCGCCGGGGGCGGGCGTGACCGTCTCGGCGATGGACTCGCGGTCTTCGATGTCGTCGTCCTCCTCGGCTAGCTCTGAGCCGTACTCGCCTTCTTCCTCCGGGGCCGCAGCCGACTCCTCCGCGAGCGCAGACGAGACCCAGAGGTCCGTGAGCTGTCGTGAGCAAAAAGGGACTCAGCAGTCGTTCAAGCCGCCCACAGCCGAAGCTTTAACGCAAAACGCACCGACATGACGTTCTCCTCCTGCGCAAACAGCAGCCTCTGCGCGAACGAGAGCTTCGGCTCCTCCTGCTCCTGCTCCGTCCTCTCCCCGTCCTCCAACCCCAGGGGAGTCGGCGAGTCCCCGGACGTCCTCCTCGTCCTGCTGGGCCTGCGCCCGTACCCATACGCGCTGCCGCTTGGCCTGCGCTCCGCGAGCGGGCTGCCGGTCATCTCCGTGGTGGTGCTCGGCCGACGGGCGCCGCCAGGGAGGATCCCGCTGATTTTCCTGCTGACGCGGCGCACGACGCCCGGCTCCAAGTCCTTCTCCGGCCCCTCGAGGCGGATGCCGCCCCAGCGCGGACCGCCGTCGCGGTTGAGGAACACGCACAAGAGCGCGCCGAGGAGCGTCACGAGCGAGGCGACGAAGCAGGGGAGGAGGTACGGGTAGGTGATGAGGATCTTCGGCGGGTGCTCGCCGAACCAGGAAGGGTGCTGCTTGATAGGTTGTTCGAACGTCCCACCTGAGAGCGCAATGCATGCTCAGAGACACCCAACAAACGCGAGGGCGAGAGCGGCGCACCGATGATAGGACCGACAATGCCTCCCATACCCCAGCAGAAGCCCAAAATCGCGTACGCACGACCCTCGTTCGTGCTGTCCGTGACGTCCTTGACAGCGCCCCGGCTGACGCCCACCGCGCCGGAGAAGACACTGCGACACCCGTCTTAGCCCAGCGCTTTCACAGGATGATCAGATCAGAGCCTCACCCCTGGATCAAGCGCATACAGATCGCCTCCCCCAACGTCGACGCGGTTCCGAAGGCAGTGGTCGCGGCAGAAAGACCGAGCAGGCTGTGAAAGCGCAACATGTAAACAGCCGGTGCTTTGCGCGCGAGAATCCCCAATCGACGTACGAGGTCCAGAAGACAGTCCTCCGACCATAATGCTCAGCTGTGGGACATTAATCAACGTCTGAAGCGAAAGGAATTTCGGTGCTGGGAAGTACCGATGTTGGCCCACTGCGAGTTTCGACGGTTTCAGCCCGCGTATTGCCTTCTACCTCACATGAGAGAAACGCACCAGCAAGGAGGTCTGCATGCAGGTACTGGAACGTCAGCAATCCAGTGGAAACGATGTACACATTGAGCACGCACCGAGAACTGGGTCAAGAAGAAGGAGGCACCCAGAATTCCCGTCCACAGTCCGACCTTGCCAGCGTCCTTCTCCGGCCCGCCCACGCCAAAGCTTTCCACGAGGAAGAGGATGAACGGCGCTGAGACGTTCGCGCTCAAGAACTCGCTTAGCATAGACTAAAGTCGCGTCCCGCCGGTCAGTCCGCCACGCGCTGCCTCCTAGCCTGAGCACGCCCTAAACTCACAATAGCCAGGACAATCATCGGCACGAGCGGGAGCGGCGTGCTCTCCTCGCCCTTCTTCTCGATGGGGTTGGGGAGGATGGGCTTGTCGTCCGCGCCCCCCAAGCGCCGCCCGACGCTGAAGCTGGGGCGGTGCCCACTCACCCTGCTTCCCGACCGCCCCCGCGCCGCATCAGACCAGACGCGCCGCTTGATGGTGTGCCCGCCACCGCTTGGAGACGGGCGATGGTGGGACGGGGAGGGTGTCTCGGAGTCGTCGAGCGCCGACTCGTCCGCGAGGAGGGGGTTGAAGCGGGGCGACAGGTTGATTCGGGAGGGTGTGCCAGTCGAGCGACGGCGGGGCGTCTCAGGAGCGGACATGGCGGTTGATGGTCAAGGAACAGGCCGGCTTGCGGCCGGGTAGAAGCGCAGACCTCCTCTGGTGGAGCCGATAAGTGTACGAAGAAAAGAGAAGGCAAAAAGGGCCGTCCGAGCGGGAGATGATCGTCAACAAGCCAGCAGCACCTTCCGGCGAAGCGGAGGAGTTGCGGAGTCGGCCCGTTGCCCCGCGCTGCCCTGGACGCGTTTGCAGTCGCAGTCGCAATTTTCAAGCGCCTGTTTGCAGGCGGCGCGCGTTTCGCTGCTGGGCGATGCTCATGGTTTGCTCATGGTGTTGGACTCCAGCAAAATCGACGCAGATTGGGACATACTGAGTACACAATGTCTGCAAGACAACCGAGAAACTGCCATTCGTCGTCGTAGAAGTCGCCTCTAACAGTTGGGAATGAAACGCAGCACTCGGAGCAAGCTCCATGGACGCCAAACCGTGCCCCGAATAATTCATGAAACGTTCGAAGAGTAGGTACTCAACCTAACTCCAGTACTCGAGTAACGGACGGCACTCGATAGATACACCTGCCTGGAGGACCGACTCTAGGACTCCGGCGCAAACGCGGCTTTCGCAAAACATCTGGCTCATGACGCCTTGAAACATACTTTTATGGTCCAGCTCATGACCCTTTGTATTTTCGTGCCTTTCCCCATTGAAATCGGCAGAGCCATGGTCCACAACCCGTGTTGTGTTGCTCGCTCAACAGCACATTGCAGACTGCGAACCGGAGGTAAACGATGTGTTCCTTTTCCTCTCTCTCTCTGAAATTTGCACTAGCCAGGTCCCGTAAGTATCTTACCAAAAACATCACCACGAACAGACACCGGTGAAGGGCACTGCGCGCGGAGGTCGAGCTTCAAAATGATTCACTTGAATAATCTCTCGCGCTGTTCCGAAGGGTTGCGGTCAAGATCACTGCACGCTTCTATGGCTTTCGCCTGTATATTGAACAGTAGCCGAATCCTAGTTCAGAGACGCCACAATGCTACCGCTGAGCAACCAGTTCCCAGTGTCGTCGGCTTCCTCCTGGACCGTCCGCGCGGCTTGCATGATAATGGCGTTGAGGTACGGAAAGGTCAGTCGTCATTGATGTGAGAGAGCCGGTGCGTATCAAACAGAGCTTGGTACCTAAAGACTATCGCGTCCAGCAGCGTGCCGTACCCGGACTGCCCCACCTGCAAGCGCCGCAGTTCGTCTGAATGGAATGAGTGTTCGACGCCGAAGGTATAGTTTACAATGTGGATGGTTTGACTCGGATCCACAAGCTTGGATAGAATTTGGGTGTAAGAGAATTCTCCAGCCAAGAGAGGGTGAATGTTGAACTCACAGTCCGGCTGTTCGTTTGAGACTTGACCCATTGGAACGGGCGGTCGTCGGGCCCTGCGAACTGGTACCTACCCTCGCGGCGGGGCAACTGCCCCTCAACTTGTAGCTTTCACCTTGTCTTTTTCCGCCAGAGAAGTTTTATATCCCCCATTGGTAGCGACATCCGAGGTGGTAGGAACTGTGCGAAACGACGAGAGTAAGCTCGCCTGAAAGAGACACGCTTGTACTTCTCCCTCGTAAGCGGACAACAACTACATGCCTGCAACTGCGCTTTTTCAACGCGCGCTGTTCGCTCCGCCCTCGTTTCCCTGCACTGTAACCCATAGCTCCGTGCAACTACACCGCGCCATGCCTGTGCTTGCCTGCCAGACTCCTCGTCTGTGCGCACATCGGCCAGTCGAGTTGTTCATCTCAATAACTTTACTATCATTAAGTTTTTCCTGCAGCATTCCCCCTTTTCAACCTGCCAACCAAACCTGTGCTTTCTACTCGCAGTTGGTGTAATTGTTTACGTACGCTCTCGGGCGTAGGACGGCAACCCTAGGCAACCTTCGACCTCCTCACAACACCCACCTTCCTCACGATCAACACACACGCACACACCAAGTTACACACACAACTTGGTCGTTTTTGAAACTCGTCATCGTTTTTGCGCCTTCTCAGCTGCTCTCACCTTTCGGTCGTGTCACCCAGACGCATATCACTACCATGACGTCCTCCTCGAACACTCGTCTTTCCGCCTGAGGTCCTCACGGAAATTTTCGCTTATCTCCCACTCAGGGACTGTCTTCAATTTACGGTGATTTCAACTTTCATCCGAGCGCCATCAGCGCACTCTACCGAGATGTCGATCTCGATCACGACGACGTCTCACACGCTGCCATGTGCGTGGCTCGCTCGCTCGCTCGAGCAAAGACGGGGGAGCTCGGCGCACTCGTGCGGAGTCTGTCTGCACGCATTGTTGGCACCACGGCCAGCAGTGTCCTGTGCTCAGCCGTTATTAGGATTGCCGACAAGACTTCGCGCCTTCGTTCGCTCTCAATCAAGTACTTCCACCGGAGGAAGACGATATCGCCTCGGACAGCACTCTTGCCGCTCTTGGCGATCTCCTCGATCTTGCCATGAGCCGGCCACGCTGGTCGCTCTCACGAAAGACTCAAAGGAGCTCCGCCCCAGGAAGACCCGACTCCCACTGCGCCGTCTACCTCGCTATGACTGTCCTTCAAACGTTCACCGCTGGCAACAGCGCTCAATCCTCCGCTTGTCGCGCGCTCGTGCTGTCGTTGCCTCTTCCGCCTCCCTAAAACACCTTGCGCTCGTCGCCGGATACGCAAGCTTCGGAAGCGCAATCATCCCCTATTTGTCCAACATCATGGACTTGTGACAAGCCGCTTCGTTGCCCATCGGGCTGACGCACCTGGAGCTTCAAGGCGTCCACAGCAGTCCAGACGTTCTCTCAGCGCTGATCGCACGCCAACCCCACCATCGCTCCCTCATCTTCATCAATGTTTATCCATCGCGCACGACCGATGGCTGATCTTCTCCCGTTGCGGGAATCAGCGTCGCGCCAGATCTTCTACCCGGCCACGAACGTCTCATCTGCAATTTCGATGATGCGTCCGCCGTTCTCGCGTCGATCGATGAAATCGCATTATTCGCTCGATCAGGTTAACGTGTTCAACGAATATCCCCGAAGTAGCACAACTACTACTGACGAATTTTACGACTTTTTATCACACTTGCCGCAACTGTTCGGCAACTACGGCTCTACGATGTCAGTCTGAACTCACCTGAAACTGCCAGCGACCCAGGACGTTGCCTGACGTTGATAGCCAAGCCCCCACCTTACCTCGAGTTCCTCATCGTGGGCACTGAAGTAAAACGGCAGTTGAGCTCCTCGGTACGTGACGAAGAGGATCAACCTGGCTGCTTCGCAACCGTCTGCTTGCATTTTCGCCGGTTCGCAGTGCGCCACAGAAGATCTTAAACAGTTAAAACACCTGAGCCATCTATACCTCAACTTCGAGATGGACGTGGAGACCTCATCGGGTCCGGATGCTGTGGACCGTCGCTCAAGTCCTCGCAATCACCTCCCTGGGCTTCTCTGTCTTCGTTTCACTTCTTCAAGGTCATACTTTTACATCATACGAGACGCGGACACGATGGAGTACTGGGATATTTCGCTTAGTGAGTACGTCGACTTGGAGGAATGAGAGCCGCGGTGTATGATGTATCAATTCCTTCGTTTGTGCTGCGAACATGCGCGTGTTACATCGAGGGAATAGTAGCGCTGCATTTGGGACAGATCGGCGTTGAAAAGGGTTGCACAGGCTAACTCAATCATCATAGACACGATCGCGTGCAGTCGTCCACAAGAAGCCTCAAAGTCATTCATCAAGATCATTCATCACGTCAACCCTTCACAGATACCCCCTCGCTCTTCGCTGCCGTGCCAGCTCCCGTTTACTTCTGCGCCCGCAGGCCGAGGCGACGCGCGTACTCGATGATCGAACGCGTAGGACGGCCGGACATGCCCTTGGTCTGCATGAAGCATAAGGAAAAATGTCAGAGATGTCCAGTAAGAGCGCAGACGGGAAACGGACGTTGTAGCCCTCGGGACGGGTGCACTCTGCATAGACGCAGATAGGTCAGCACGGTTGCTTTCCACATTCCAGTGGAGCAAAGAGCCAGTTGTGCAGCTTACCCATCGAACCAGCAATGTCAACGTGCGCCCACGTGCGCTTTGCATTCGCCCCGTCGTTCTCGAGGTCGCTATAAAACCATCAACAATCATCAGTGGCACGCACGCTGATTTCCTCCGTCGTGCCATGCAGTACAGCACTCACAGGCCCTCGACCCTGTTCATATCACACGTAAGGGTCAACACCCGTAGCAAGGGTTTTCAGCAGACGAGATGACGTGACGCACATCTCGCGCAAGAAGATGGCAGCCGTGCAAGAGCCAGCGGGGCGACCGCCAGTCTGAAGGGGCATTGTGTCAACTGCTAGCTGGGTTCAGGCGAAAGCAATAGACGAACGTTGCAGAGGTCCGCCGCGGTGCCGTCGATCTGCAGCCGCGATCAGAATGAGCACCAACCCATCAACGCGCATGTCTGTCAGTCGATACGGACCTGCTTGAGGTAGACAGAGTTGAGGCTGCCAGGGCGCGTGATCAGCAACACCGTCCCGATACATAGCGTTGAACAAAGTTACTCACGGCATCCTCCAGAACTCGTCAGCCTCCGCCTCTGCAGATTCACCTCGCCAGGTAAGCACCCGTGGTCACCTGCGCGTTTCAACAACATAGCAACTGACCACCAGCAGTCTTCAAGTCCTCCCAGAGCTTGTCGTCCGACGAGAACACGGCCGAGTACACCTCGCCAAGAGCGATGACGATCGCGCCCGTGAGGGTCGCAGCGTCGATGACGGTCTATTTCAAGTCAGGCAACATGTCAAGTCAGATCAAGCACCTGACTAAGAAAGATATGACGGTTGGTGTACGTGGGGGTTGAAGGTGCTGCTCGCATCTGTGGGATTTGAATGATGCCATGTAAGTCTCGCAGCGGCGGGAGATAACAGCAGACAAACGAACACCACAGCGCATCGGCAAGAACAAGGCGACCCTCCGCGTCCTGTCAATCCGCTGATTAGCCTCGATGACTCGTCTACGCATCGCATACGATGGTATGTCGCACAGTGTTGTCCACCTCGATCGTCTTGCCTGTATCATTCCAC
The DNA here is from genome assembly GCA_000826855.1 of Basidioascus undulatus. Taxonomy (NCBI): domain Eukaryota; kingdom Fungi; phylum Basidiomycota; class Geminibasidiomycetes; order Geminibasidiales; family Geminibasidiaceae; genus Basidioascus; species Basidioascus undulatus. The sequence continues at coordinate 15,550 of JTLS01000107.1, read as the reverse complement.
CCGTGCATAAGCCCCCGAGTACGCCATGTCAAGCAGGAGGACCGCGCACCGTTCATCGCAGTGATGATGTCACCCGGCTTGGTCGCCTTGCCACTGGGCATGTTCTCGGTGAGCGCGGCGACGAAGACGACGTTGATGGGGAGTTGGAGCTGCGAAGCAGACAGGCGAGACTGAGAAAGGGTCACAACGCGGCAATAGAAACAACAGTTACCTTGGCGATGGCCCAGGTGGAAGCGAATAGGGTCGCAGCGCCGCCCATGTCGCCGCGCATGCTGTACAGGGGACGTTCGTTGGATGAGAAAGTAGGCGGACCCGCCAAGAACATAAGGCACGCACAGCTTCATGCCAGCGCCTGAGTCACAATGAAGGGTCAACAATGGCCGGCGAGGCTTAAACATGAGCAGATAGCTATGCACGCACCAGGCTTGAGCGAGATCCCCCCAGAGTCGAAGGTGATGCCCTTGCCGACGAGCGCGAGCGGCTGTGCGTTCGGGTCCGCGGCACCCTTGTAGTAGCTGTTTTGCAAGAGCGACATAAGCTTCTGCGTGTGATTAAGGCAATCGGAAGATGTATGGCGCACATCTCAAGGATCTTCGCAGGCTCGTCGGTGCCCGCAGCGACGGAGAGGAAGCTGTTCATCTTCTTCTCCTTGGCCCACGCTGCGAGAAAGGGGAAGCTTGAGAAGACGTCTTCTGAATGGTAAGGCATGCGTGCAACTCAACCCTCGTCGCGAACGTGGATCTCAACGTTCTTGAGGCCCTCGAGCTGCATCACAAGAGATGGATCAATGCAAATGTGGCAAAAAGGGGTGATGTGATCCGGGCTCACCTCCTTCTTCGCGCGCTCGGTGAAAGCCGTCGGCGTAACGAAGTTGGCCGGAGCCTCCATAAGCTGTTCCCCACCGACCGTTCTATTCAGCTTGGTTCATTCCCTGGTACACAACACGGAAGCGACTCACCTCCCTCGCAAGGTTCTGGGCCCTGGCGTAGACCTCGCCCGACTCCCATCCGAGCCCACCGCTCTCCGCCTTGGTCTGCTCAAGCGGAGAGACATCGACCTTCTCCGGAACGCTCTCGTCCTTCTTGCTCTTCAGGCTATATTTGAAGAGCGCGAGGTTCGCACCCGTCGCGGCAGCGTGCGGCGACAAGCCCGGAGCGACGGCGATGCTGGACGCGCCGGAAGAGCGGAGCGCGAGAGCACCGAGAGCGGCGGCCTGAAGAGGGCGGTTAAGGTCAAGATCTGGAAGAAATGCTGTAAGAGACAAGAAGTATACCTTGCGAGTGCGCTCGGCCTTGAGGTTCTCGGACGCATTGGCGGGGAGCTTGCCGAGCGACTGGACAGCCGCGACCTTGCCCTACGGGGAGTGCTCCTGGTCAGCGCACGCTAGGACTGTCTGCCAGGAGTCTTTGCGCACTCACCTTGCAGTCAACATTGTAGAAGACCCTCCCCTCGCCAGGCTTGTTCTTGGTCCTGGCGCCGTCCCAGAGCTTCTGGAGCGACGACTGCTCGGAGGATGTAACCGAGCCGTCTTGAGTGAAGACGACGACGCCGTCGGCGTTGGACATTCTGGATGCTGTTGCGGTGAAAGTGCGCTGCAGGAGAGCGGGAGTAGTGCGCCTGAGGGTGTGTCCGCTGGCGCTGAGGAGCATGTGGAAGGGAATTAAGAATGGAAGGCGGCTCGAGGAAGACCAGGAAGAACCACGCGGTATCGCATTGATGACTGCTCGGTCGTGCCGACCGGCCGGTCGAGTGAGAAAGAGTGACTCAGCTGCCTGGCAGGATTTCAACACGCACACACTCACACTCACTCTACTTGATTCTGTTGCATAAACGTCAAGCACAAGTGGGCATAGAAGACGTAAAGGCACAAGCATCAGCTGTCAGGAGGCGGAGAATGTCCGTAGCAACTTGCACCGGCCTGTGCCAGGTGGATCCGGGGCGACCGATCGATTTCTGTTGCGCTCGGGACCAGGCCCTTCTGTTATGACCTTTGCTTCACAAAGCAAGCAAAAATTAACTCTTCAGGTGAGACTTAAACTCACAACTTCCCGATTAACAGTCGGACGCGCTAACCACTTGCGCCACCGAAGACAACGTTTAAAGATAAGCATTCATATGACACGCAAAACAGCCCATTCTTACCCTTGCCATCGATTCCCTTTCGAGGCTGTTCTGCGATACGATGCACATGAGCACACGAGATACCAGTACATTACAGAAGGCATTCCTCTACACCGTAAGTTGGCAGTGAAAACCACTGTCAGAGCTGTTCTGCTCTTGGCAAGGTGCAATGGCCATACTGATTCTTCCATCACGCCTATGCAACTGCGTTCGAAATTATGGGAGACTTTAAAATAACCAATTTATTGCAGTAATAACTCGTAGAGAACATTCAATCAACCGGACGAGCAAGGAGAGCTATTGCTGCAGCCCGCTGCACTGAAGTGCAAATGCGGCCCTACATGACCGAAAAACGCATCTTAATGCTCCCTCTATTACCGGTCTATGACCTGAAGTCTGCAGGATATCAATACTGGTTTGACGTGAAGCTCTTGACTTCGTCAGTTCTCTCGGCGCGATTGGCGAGCCAGTCCAGGAACTGTTGGAACCAAATCCAATAATGTGCCCACCCTGCATCAGTGAGGGCATGAACGGACACACTCCCCAATCAACGGCCTCTTTGAACTTCCGCCGGGACTTGCCTCCCTTATGAACACGCTGCCACACCAATTCGACGGGAAACCTGGCGTGTACAGCATACGCCAATTTGCAGCATCTCCGAGATCTGGGGGTCGACGGCAGCGAGGTGGGCGTCAAGATCGACATGCGGCTGCAGGAATACCAAGTATTTCCCTGGTTTCGCGCGCAGCACCCTCTCCAGATCAAACGGGGGATCACGAGGCAGCTTAACTGTCATCTATGTCGAAGGAGGGTTTGGGCAACATGTTTGAGGGTTGGTGGGGAAGCTGAGACGGGAGACGGTGCAAGCGGTCATTGAACATATTGAAGCCTGTGTCAAAAGCAGATACCGTAGATGATAGGGCCGGGGCCGTGCTAAACAACAGGGACCACACAATTTATTCCTGACTATATTCAAATATTAAATTGCCAGTCGGATTGAAGCAATAAGCGAACACTTTCATGCTTGCCCTGCAACAGGCAGTGTCGCACCTTTCCTGCCCTTTCTTGCCCTCTCCTGCCCCGAGTTGTCTGATAGCCGGCGGTATGTCCTTTCAACGACGGAGTTTGTCCTGCCCTACTCCCATTTTCTCATAAGTTAAGATGTTTGCAAACCGAGCCGCACTCTCAGCCGCACTCTCCATCGTGATCTCAACCGTCCTTTTCCTGCCATGTTTCCTTGAGCTCCACTACGTTTGCATGCGCAAGGGTATCAGGTCATCCAAAAAATCTACCTTTCAAAGTAAGAGGACCCTTTCCTTCTACAACACAGTCTTCCGCGCGCCGCTTCGACCATCGCAGCAGAGCATGGCAGCCTCTTCTCTAACCTGTCACCTGCGCGACTCTCGAGAACTTCCTTAACCTCCATACCAAGCTCGGAAACAAGCTAGGTCCGGCAGGCCCAGAATATATAGGTCTGTGTTTATATTCTTGTTTTGCTCAACACGCAGACACTTGAGACGCTCGAGCTATGAAGAGGGAGGGCGCTGAGGATGGCACTCCGACAACCAAGTGCTATCTCTAGAACCAAAGCTTTGATACAAGACGCAAGAGTGACAGTAGTCAAATCACAGCAAGTGTAGAAAGCATGATCAATCTCATCGGTACAGACATCCCTTGTGTCATGAACCAAGCCAGCAACACTATTGCCACACATTCTAGCAGCCTACACTCCATTGCCATAGTTCTAGCAGTTTTCGCTCCACCCCCTCTATCTTGTCTATATAAGCCCCCTGGTTAGCTAGCCTCACACTCCATCCGATCTTGCCTCTCTTGCCCCTAGTCCCCAGTCTGTCCAGCGCTTGCTCTCTTGTCCTGTCCCCATCCAACCAGCACACTTGCCAAGTAGTCCCCGCTGCGGTGTGCCCTTGCCCAGGTCGGTTCTTGACCCTTGAGCCATTCGTGCACCAAACAGCCGCTAGCACTCCGTAAGGCACCAATACTGGATCGCCTGGAAATTCTTCACTTTGTCTTTTTGATCTGTAAGCATTTCCCGTTATGCACCGGCCGGGGAGTCGATGGATATGTCGTGGGCACGGGGATCGACTGCAACCCCGCCAAGTTCGGCAGACGGGCGCGTCATGGATGGCTCTTGGTGACCGCGTGAACTCTCAAATACCACTTCCGCCGTAAGATCAACAATCACAGTATCTTCCCTATCTTTTACCAACAGGTTGTAGATGTACAAGCTTACCAATTGGTACTTTTACAGGTGGACGGTCATGAAACAGCAGTCACAGGCGTCTCGTCTTCGGTTCAGACGACTATGGCGTAGCTCCCGTGAAACTAGCTTTGTATTATCGTCCTAGTCGTGGGGCTTACTTTGTAGATCATCAGTGGGTCAACTTGATCGGTGTACGGGTCACGGGTCAAGGCACCCGCTTCGACACCTCAAGTGCGAAGCCAAGCTTTTTCTTGTTTTGTGGAAACAGCAGCTGATGAAAATAAACTCTCATCAACAGCACTTGTCTATGGTGAGAGCGTTAGACGTGCTTATATTGTTCACTCACTGAGAATGTTGTAACAAGATTCTATTACGTTTATGATGAAGTGCAATCCAAACCTGACCGGCCTGCTGTTCTGCTGTTTTCGTACTGTGTTTCCCGGCATGAGACAAAATGAATTTTTGCTGGGGTGTGTCTAAATGATTTAGGCTCGACACAGCACAGTTGGAGAGCCTGGGTGTACACACTGTCGTGGTAGCTGGCAATCAAGGGATGGTCTGTCCTTTGGTTCACTTGGTTCACCGGAGGAGTAGCGTTAACGTTCCTTTTGCCTGAAATTCGGATGCAAGCCGTTAAACTCCGGCGTGTCTGCGCACAGTCACAACAGTAGGGGCGTCCACGTAAGCTCACAATATGCTTCCTTTCCGTAGTTCAGATCCTCATCACCACTGTATCGTGATACATAATTGGGGATGTCCGTGCTCCATTCTCCAACTTTGGACTGGCGGTGGATTTGGTGCGTTTTCCACCTTAACCCTAGACAGGGGTATTTATCCTGGAGATAATACAGGGAGTAACAGACCTGTGCTCTTCATTAAGTTCGCACCAGGGTACGAGATTGTCACATGCACAAGGCAGTCCGGACGGGTGGTGTCCCCAAGGAGAGCTTTTCTGGATGGGACAAGTTTTGTAAGTGCAGGTCTCCACTCGCCACAATGTCAGGTTGTGCATTAAATCAATCCGGGGAATCACAAGCTGCGCTGCATGCGGCGGGGCTCCTTGCGATCTTGCTGTCTCATCCGCGGCAAGTCTGGAAAGCTTTGCCACCTTGAACCCTCCTACATTCTCATAACTTTCCTCCTGAATGATCCTCACAGATATCGCCGTATGCAACACCGGGACCTTCGTATGTTGGAGTATGCTTCCCGGAACAAGCTCCCTAACGCGGCCGGCAGCGCAAATTTGATTGTGAAGGTAGCTCCAGAGTAAGTGAGCTTGCCTCCCCTTCGGAATCAAAAATAGAACGTTGGTCAACCTAAATTTCTGTCCCCAGGTATTTAAGTAGTTCAGAAGAAACCCAAAGAGGGCAAGAAGGAGGGAGGGACGTTGAGGAAACTGCCCTCAATGTTCCGACCTAAAACCTCCTCGTAGGGCAATTTATTCTTCATGCTTTGATCTTTCTTATATTTGCTCAAATCAAAACCAGCTCTTGAGGTAGGCTCGAATTATGATGCTTCCAAGAAGGAAAGTTGACAAAGTGAGCGATCGTTGAAATGTGGGTTGAAAACCTGAGGACTCCCTGCCTTGAGCGTGATGTGAGTAATTGAAACTTGAAGTAGATCCACCAAAACAAGATATTTCGAGGGCCACTCTGTATGCAAGAAAGGAACAAAAGGGTGCAGTCCGCCTGCGTGTCCAATGCGTCCAATGAGCACGCAGTTAACAAACGGTGTGTTTACCGAATCCCCTCCTCTTCTACTTATACTAAGCACGTTAATTGTACAAATGACATGCGTCTAGTGTAGAAATGATTCGAGAACTTGCAGTTTTGCAGCATGAGCTTTTCTGCCCCTGCACGCCCGGAGCTGTTTACAGCACAGGGATGTTGTTCGCATTGCCATCAGGTGCTACAACACTTCTAGACGAGACTGTATCCCCTCTCTCATTCTCTCGCTTGTAAAGACGCCCTGATTCTTGTGCGCTCACACCGGCCTCACCGGCCTCGTGCTCCCAACTGTCCTTTCTTCCTTTGCTTTTTCTGCTCCACCACATATGCACAAAGGTATATCACTAAAAAAATTCAATTATAAAAAATAACATAGGATACTTCTTCCACACAGCACAGTCTTCCGAACGCACGCTTCGGCCATCGCGGCAGAGCACGACAGCCTCTTCTGCGACCTGTCCTGCACGACACACCAAGCTTTCCTGAACCTACACGCTGAGACCTCAAACGAGATGCTTTTGAATTCAAGGGCGATGAAAACAGAGATCCTATGTTTGTCTTCCTGTTTTGCTGGATGCTCAAGACACTTGAGTCGCTGGAGCTATAGAAGAGGGAGGAGGGCCCTTTAACGACGGCATGCTGCCTGAAGAATTCAAGCTTTGGGGCAAGCCGTAAGAGCTTGCGACAAAGATTCATCGGTATGTACACTTTACAGCTACCCTTCGTGCTTCAAACAGCGGCAAACTTCGGAAGATGGAAGTACTGCATTTTCTCGAAACGTTTGACTTCGTCTGTCGTATCCGCCCTCTCAGCGAGCCAGTCGAGGAACTGTTGTTCAAAACAAGTTGCGATTCGTCCGCAACCCTGTGTCAGCAGCGGCTTTGAAGCAACCTTTCAATCTCACCGCCGGCAACTTGCCTCCCTTGTGAACGTGCCACCATATCCATTCGTCACAAACCCTGGACGGTTCGAAATATGCCACTTCGCAGCGTCTCCGAGAACGTGCTGGCCGGCGGCGGCGAGGTGGGCGTCCATGTGGACGTGCGGACGCAGCGAGACCCATTATTCTCCTGGTTACGCGTTTCGCAGCGTCTCCGGATCGAAAGGGGGGCCACGATGAATCTTATTCTCCTATATGCCGAATGAGTGTCCAGGCAGCATTGTCACGCTGTGGCGGGGTCGCTGGGGCGAAGGAAGGACGTGCAGGGCGCACGCCGTGATCCTGATCCGTGAATGTAGCCGGTGAAGCTCGCGTGCGGATACTTACACCACCTGGCAACGCCGAACAATCAGGTACAAAAGCTTTCGATTCATTCATATTGATATGTCCAATGGCCAGACGGATCGATGAAACACCTAAGCGAACGCCTTCAAGCATGCTTGCCCAGCCACTAGCAGCCCGTGACCCACCCTGCCCCTTCACGCCTCGAGCTGTTTACAGGGAGTGGGTGTTGCCCTGTACACTAGCAGGGGCTATATTCCTACCGAGAGCAACTTGACCCGCCCCACTCCCATTCTCTCACTTGTGAAGATGCTCTCGATTCTATCCGCTCGCACGGGTTCAGCCGTCTTCTTCGTCTTATGCTTTCTTTGCTCAGCGGCAAACGCACAAGGGTATGGCTAATTTCCAGAGACTTGAACCTATCAGGTATTTCACTAACCCCCACATCTTCCGTACGCTACAGCTCAGTCTTCCGCACGCACGCCTCGACTATCGCCGCCGAGCACGGCAGCCTCTTCTCCGACCTGTCCTGCACGACGCTCGAGAACTTCCTGAACCTCTACGCCGAGCTCGCGAACGACCTGGTCTTCGTTCCTCAAGCCGAGGAGACATACGTCTGCGTCTACCTTCCGGGCAGATTCTCTGCCTCTGCCGGTATGTTCTCTCCTATTGCTTGCTGTTCCAATGCAAACGCACACTGCGAGCACGAAACTGATGTCCGCCTCCACAGTCATCGCCCTCCTCTTCGTCCTTCTTTCGCTTTTGCTGGGTGGACTTCTCCTCGGCATGCTGTACATCTACGAGCGGCAGTTCCGACTGCCGCCGTCCTTCAGGCACAACCGGCACCAGACGGGCATCGAGAGAGGCAACGGGGGTATGAGAATGACTGCGAGTTACTACGGAGGGGAAGTGCGATTGTAGTTGGGGGAAGGGGAAGATGGAGAGCCCTCAATGACGTAAAACAACATGTTCACGAGCGGAGGCAGGGTTGAGCTGTGCCAGACAGTCCTCTAGCGATCCTTACCAAAGCGAAACCAGTTATACTCTTCAGATAACTCGGCGCAGCATTTCAGATAATTAGATATAATAGTGAGCAACACGTTCTCGCCTCCCCATCGCCTCGCCCTCCCTGACTATCCGCATCAGATCCCGATCCTCCTGCGGTCCTCCTCAGTCGCATAGAGCTCCGTCTGCGCGTCCCTCCTCGCGCATCAGCTCCCTTCTCCTGCTCTCAACACCGCCCCTCCATCCAAAACTTACTAGGATAAACGCCGCGAGCCGCTCGTCCGCCCAGTATTCGGCATGCGCGGTAAGCGCAGCCATGTACTCGCTCCCGAGGCCGGTGTGCGAGATCGCAAAGTCGAGGTTACCGTGCGGATTGAGGGCATCCAGCCTTGCGCGCATCCCAGCGTCAGTCTTCATCCTCCCCATCCAGCCATTTCGCCCGCGCGAACGAAACGCACCTCCGTTCCGCCTTCGTCCCCCCCATGCGCCGCTCCGCCGTATCCCCCTCCCACGACAGTTCCAAGCCGCTCGTGACCCTCCTGCCGAGCTTGGGGCGCGCCTCGCCGCCGCCAAGGAGCCCGCCCAGGAGCCCGCCGTTCGTGGACGGCTCGGACGGCTCGGGCGCGGGGAGCGGGCGCGGCGTGTGGAAGCCCGGCGTGAGGTCGGGGAGGTTCTTCGGGGGGCGGGAATGCGCGAAGGAGGCGGACACGGTGGGGTTTAGGAGGAACGCGACGGGGTCGAGCTGTGTGGCCCGAGTGAGCTTTCGTCAGTTGAAGGTCTGTGAGAGCATAGTGTCATAAAGAAGGCTCACAGTGTAGAAGATGTTATAAAGGCAATCGGCCGCCAGGCACCCATACCGCCCCTCGCCCTCCACAGCCTCCTCATCCTCGGTCGTGCGCTCGCGCCCGCGGCGGGGGACGATCCCCTTGCTCTCGAGGTGGAGGAAGACGCCGAGGGGGCTGCCGAGGAGGAAGAGGCGCGAGGTGTCGAAGAGGAAGCGGGTCTCTTCGATTGGGTCGCCGGGCGGAGGAAGGGCCGCAGGGACGTGCGTGGGCTGGACGCTGAGGATGTCGGTGGATAGGGCGGCGCTGCGGGGTGTGCGGGGGTGAGTAGGCGTGGGGAAAGGGTGGATGAGGGAGTGGTATGTACCCGAGTGACTGGGTAAAGGGACGTCAGCGCTGCGTTCTCCGCGACGCAGAGACGGAGGTCTACTCACATGAGCGATGATGTGTACCCGACCCGTCTGCGGAAACTCCGGATGCCGATCTACCCAAAGGCGATATATCCGGTTCCTGCACGACGCAAAGCGGGCGTCAGCCCCGCCCATGCGACCCACTACGACAGTAGGAGCTCAACGCACGCTTCTTTGCACACCTGCGCCGGTCCAAGCGAGTCCATCAGAGGCCGGACAAAGCAGTTGATATTCAGAGAAAGACTCACAGCCTTGACCATCTTCTCCTTATGCCTCGACATGTCTGCGGTAGCCCACCCACTCAGCCTCCCACGCTCACGGCCGCCCCGGTCGCCCACCCCGCCGACTCACACAGCGGTATATCCAGCAGGACCTTGTTCTCCAGATCCCTGATCAACCTGTTCCCATCCCCCTGCAGGTCAGCCTTCCTCTTCCCTCCGCCCTATTCCCTCCGCCCTATTCCCTCGTTTCCTCTTTCCTCCGCCCTCTTCCCTCGTCCCCACATCCCTTCCCGACCCGCGAGTAGCACGAAGAACGCACGGTATCCCCCCGGGCGTGATATCCTCGACCGTGAACCTCCCGCCCTCCTCCTCGTCCTCATCCTTGTCCTCGTCCCCTAGGCCTATGGATGCGCGCCACTGCACGGGAAGGTACTGCGTGGTGTGCTCGCGCACGACGGAGGAGAGAGCGGGGTTCGCGGTGGACTGCTTGCTGTTTGTATTGTAGGTGGGATCCAGGATTCGGCGGAGGGAATGAGTGTGCGGGACGTGGGGAACGGAGAACGGCGGACGTACACTGCTCCTGCGCGGAGGAGGTTCACAGCGTAAGTGAAGTTGAACGCTTCCCATGAGCTCGCGAGCTGTCCCCGTTCCCCTCATCAGCGCCAACCCTCTCCTCACCTCCCTCTCAATCGGCAAGGGCTCACCTGCTGCCCGATCCCATGCACGATCAACACCAGATCGTCCACCTCCCTCGCACTCGGATCCTCCTCCTCGCCGAGCTCTTCGCCTCCCTCAACAAGCACCTCCGCCTCGCCCGTCGTCGTGTCGATCGCGCTCGCCACGACGCTCGTGCTGCTCTTCCGCGGCCGGCCGCCGTTGCCCGATGCACTGGCTGCGCTGCCGCGGCGGGAGCGCGGCTGCTGCGGATTTGAGGGGGGTTGGGGGGAAGAGGAGTGGGAGACGGCGAAGGAGTAGCCGCGGTAGACGGGCACGCCGCCTGCGAGGCGCGAGGAGGAGGCGGTGGTGGAGGAGGAGGCTCGGAAGGAGCCGGAGAGGGAGGACCAGAGGGTCGTGGAGAGCCGGGAGGGGAGGGAGCCGCTGGAGCAGGGGCTTGACTAAGCGAATGTGTCCTGGGAAGAGCTATGAGGGAGGCGAGAACGCACGAGAAGACCCGCGCTGAGTGGGCATCTTCGAACAGGACAGTCCCGTTTGAGCCGAGGGTCGTGACCGGAACGCGCAGCTTGTCGAGCGCAGCTTGGCCGACAGACTGTGAGCGCGAGAGTGTGGGATGGGTGAGATGGGTGTGTTTGGTTCGGAAGCGGCAGATGGGAGGCCGGAAGACGGCTGGCAGATAAGGGGAAAGAGATGCTTACTGTCGCAGCTGCCAGTTCAGCTGGGTAGGACTCCTCCCACGGTCGTATGGAGCTGTTAAGTTGTCGGGCAAGTTCAGTTCGTGCAGATGGACGCGCGAGAGCAGAGGGAATGATTGGAAGTGCGAAGGAGTGGAACCGCTCACTCACACATAAGCCTCTTCCAGCTCCTCCGCAAGATCAGGCTCGCACGGCTTGTCGGGTGTATACATCCACGTGCAACGCATTACCGTTGGGCGGGGTTGCGATGGCGGAAGCGTCCAGAACGCTGGGTAGAGCTAGCACACCCCGCCGATCGCTATCAGCTCCCCACTGTTCCTCCTCCGTCACAAGCAATTCCGCAACAGAGAACGCACCTCCATCCTCGCCACATCGACCTCAAAGAGCCCATCCAGGCCGACCGGCACGCCCTCTCCCGGGCCGCACTTCCTCTCCTCCTCCCTCTCGCGCTGCTCCTGCTCCGCCTCGGTCGCCGCATTGCCATGGACGATCTTGTCTGCGGGCGTGGCAGAGAAGGCGGAGCGCAGGCTGGACTGGGAGGACTTGGGGCGCAGGAAGGAGGAGCGCGAGCCGGAGCGCTGCTTGGGGCGCCGGCGCGGGGCGGGCTGGCGCGAGGGCGCGGAGAGCGGGAGGAGCTGGTACGCGGCTTCGAGGCGGTCGGACTCCTGCGTGCCGAGGGGAAATTTAGCGCTCCACATGATTGTGCATTAGGGCTTGAAAGCGCACTTTTGATGAGAATGCGGCCCAGACAACGGAAGAGCTGCCCTGGACGGGGGCGGTATGCAGGTCTACGCATTGAGATGGTCAGCATTCAGGACCAATCGAGACCTTCCGCGCGCTTCATCCGCCTCCTCATCGGCCCATGCAGCTCCAACCAGAGAGACAAGGTATGCCAATCAAGCGGACGTCTTGACCTTGGACTCACCGAGCCCGGTAGCGGCGTGCAGCCAGCGGACGCGGTAGCTCGGCGGCTGGGACGGCGTTGCGACCGAGGCTGGCTTTGACGAGGACGACGTCGCGGCTGTTGGCGACGATGCGGTCGACATTCCCAGCGGCCTTGACGGAGATTAGGGTGAATGGGACGAGGTTGAGGGTCCGTGCTGGGAAGAGGAGAAGGAGCGCAAGCTCAACGCGAGGGACTGTTCGAGACTATCATGTGAAGACCGAGCGGGGAAGGCTGGTGACGCCTCGCAGTCAGGGAATGGCAGCCTGTTTCTGTTGCTCTCTGATGAAAATCTGACCACCAGCACTTGAAAAAGTACTCAGAACCTCACATTATAGAATCGTGAAACACGCCGGTTTTACAGCAGGACGGAGTCACTAGCTGCTGTGCAAGCGCGCGGTGCGACTGGTCACACAGCAGGGAGACAACGTCCGAGGTCTCTGTTAAGGATGTTCAATAGGATAACGTATCAGGTAGAGTGACTAATAATGCAATTCCTTGATCATAAAGAGCCATTGAATTAAGGTCGCTTCCTGGACAGCGGCAGCTTCGGCGTGTTCCGTTCCAAGCAACGCTGCTGCAACGGCACCTGCCAGCTACAATTTAAACGACTTCTCGTCGATCTCCCACAAGTATCAGCCCTAAGGACATAGTATCTTCTGGTTTGCCCAAAGGGGCTCAAAATCCCGCAGGAGACTCCTGCACTCGGTCCGCTGCACTCACTCGCAAACCCCACTGATGCATGCGACCTCACGCCCACCGCCCCTCGCCTTCCCCCATTCCTTCATCCCCAATCTCCATCCTTCAGATCCGCGCTCACCTTCTCTGCCAGGTCCCTCACAGTCGTAGTGCCCGCGCGAACCATGTCCATCCACCTCTCTGCGCAAGACCTCCGCCTCCCTGCGGAGCGCTGCGGCCTCCCGACGCACTTTCTCTGCTTCGGCGTGGAGGTGCTCGGTCTCCGCGCTCAAACGCTGGGTCTCTAGGTCGAGCTGGCGAAAGGAGTTGGGGATGGAGATGAGGCTGTGCGGCTCGGTGTCGGTCGAGCGCGGCCGGAGAGTGAGAGCTTGGTTGAGACGAACCGGGTTAGTGAGTGGTGTTCGGGGGATAACATGATAGGACAATGGTAATGTTCTTGCGCAGGTGCGGGGCGTAGGGGGAGGAGTGGCTGAGCAAAACGGGCGGTGGACAGTGACTGACGTACGAAAACGCAAGAGATGCAAAGGAGGAGCGCAGATAGTGAGACGGATGGGAGAGGGTGCCACCTCGCATTGGTGAAGTGTGGCGGATACACATAGACGATATCTCTAGCTATTGTGCCACACACCAATAAGAAAGGGGCGCGCTTCCCTTGGGGACTTGGAACTTGCGGAAAGAGACAATGCTCACAGTGAGATGGGTCAGTTGAGCGGTGGAGGGGGGGGTGCTGAAGGCGAACATCGCATGGACAAACACCACGGACCGTCAGTGATCTGTGCCCTAATGCACATTATCAAATAAAGAAGAAGAAAAGAGAAAGAAGGTGGTAGACCGTTTAAGTATGTATCTATGTGCAGCAGTGTATGCATTGGGCGCCGCGCAAGGCAGTCGGGAGCGACGTGTCAGTACTCCAGATAGCATGCATACACGCAAGTACTTCGTTCAACAGTCCAGCCTACCAAGATAATATAGCCGCATTAAATACTATTCACTTCACCCAACCTTCACGAAAAGACACCCCGGAGACGGCGCTGTGTCACAGCTCATGGCAAGTTATTTCATTCACTTGACGCTCTTGCCATGGTTTCCGAACGCAGTGACGGTAATTTCAGTGGCAATGAATGCGAGAGTCGCACGCGAGTGCAAGGACTCGAATATACAGTGTGCAGGCGGCTCCACTGAGAACTTCCATTTTTAAGCAGAACAGGCCTCATCCCACGTCTGTCCTCGCTCAATGCTTGAGACCGATATTGAGGCTGTCGTTCCTTCTTTGGGGAGTTACCCTCAGCGTCCGCACCCCTTTGTATAACTACAGTGATTGACTCTTTTAACAGCATCGTGCCATCTTGCGAATCCTTCCGTTCACTAAGACCCGTGGGTGCCCGGTGCGATCACTCAAGGCGGTTCTACACAACTACATCACAAGATCTGACTTCCACAGCAAAGTGGCCGCTGGAGGTGCGCGTGCTTCCCCATCCCCGGCTTCAAGGCTTTCCTCTTCGACCGCGACCCTTCGCTGATCAAAGGCGTTGCATACCGATACAGGCAAGAGGAATGTCTGTAACTGCTCAAATCGTGTCTTTACCCTCCTCGCTCTCTTCAAGTACAAAGAGACCAAGACGATCGTGCCTCAGCTTTTCACTATGGCGAAGGCGCATTCTCGCGGTCAGGCGGCATGCACCGCACACCTTAACCCACGTCGCATCACGTTTGTGAAACGATCGTGGGCCGAGAAGTTGGTGAGCGTTGGACGCTTTCGGCTGTGTCGAACGTGCGTTCCTGGTTTTTTTTTTTCCAATCTTTTCCCAGCCGTGGGTGTCTGTCTACCTAGACAATTAATACAACAGAAGCAGAAGATTCATCAAACAAGGTCGCGGCCGGTTCCTCCGGTTCTTGAGTGCGCTCGTGGCGCCGATGGCTGACGCGCGACTCAAAAGTCCGCGGTGCGCTGCCGACATGTGCTTTTCCGCTGGCTTTGCGTGCTCGTGAACCCCCCAAGGGCGGGCGCGTTCTTTTCTGCGCCTCAGTTGAATCAGATCCGGGGGTGAAAGATGCACCGAATGCATTAGGTGGGGCATGTACATGACCTGGGAGCGCTAACGGAGAAGGAAGACGTTTCAACCATCGGTGCGTTTTTGTTCCCCCCTTCTCTCGTCCTCGTCTTCTTACCACGTACAGCTCCCTCCTAGGTTCCTCAGTATACTACACTCATTTACTATCATGCACCACCGCACCGCAGCCCTAGCGCTCCTGGCCTCAGCAGCCGTGTCCTCCACGGCGCTCCCCATGCACCAGTCGCCTTTCACCACCCCCTCCCCCTCCTCCTCCAATCTCCTCCAAACCCCCTGGCTCTCCTCGGTCGCTCCTTTCCACGCCCCCGCGGCCGGCCCGCTCCTCTTCGGCTCCAAAAGCGAGCCGCGCACCTATACGCAATACCTTTCCCTCGCCCCCGCCCCGGCCAACGCGCACTACATGCTCGCCCTCCAGGCCCTGCGCACGTCCGAGGCGGGCACGTTCTTCGTCCAGTGGGGCGACGAGGTCGACTGGCCCCAGGCTCCTGAGGGCGGCGCGTGGGACGAGTATGAGTGGGAGATGGACGTGGTGCCTGAGGAGAAAAAGTACGGCGCTCGGGAGGGGACTGTGCTCAGCATGGGTGGGGTGGGCGTCGAGGTACGGGAAGTAGAGGTGAAGGTGTGTCCATTTTTCGATATTTTATTTCCCCAAGCTCGCATTACTAACTCTGCGTTTGGCTTCCCCTCAGCTCGCCTGTGCAACCGGCTTCACCCTCTCATGGTCCTCTCCCGCTTCAGCCGCACCTTTCTCTGCGTC
>JTLS01001069.1:0-10903 GCA_000826855.1 Basidioascus undulatus | reverse complement strand
CTACCCCAACTCCAGCTACCGCCCCATCACCGCGCCCGTAAACTCGTAACACCCCACCACCCCATGGTTCTTGTTGAGTTCCATGAGCCTGTTGATCGTCGCCTCATGCTGCGCCATCTGCTGCGAGGTCCGACCGGTCACGGGCGAATTGATCAGCGTCGCGGACGATTCGACGGGTGAAGGCAGGGTGGAATGTGCCTGAGGAGGTGCGGAGCTGGTGGGACGAGTGTCGCTGTGGATTCGTTGGGCAGCGGCGCGAGGGCGCCTTCGACTTTTTGAGGAAGGTGGGGAGGCTTGGCATTGAAGCAGTGTAGAAAGATGTAAAGTTGGGCTGTTGGGAAGCATTGTTAAGTGACCGCCCAGAACTAACTAACATGGTAAAAGCTGGCGACTAACATTGACGGCGCTCCAGTCGAGTGGCAGGGTGTGTGTGACTAAGAGACCTCAGGCGGTCGTCTCTCTCGCTTGTGAGCTTCACGACTCATAGCATGTGACTCGCTTCATCAAGAACTCTACGTTCGGAGCCCGCAAAAACTCTGTGAATGCCAGTATGCCAGTCTGGCGAGCGGTGCACAATGTAAGCAGGCGACTGTGACCGCTGCGGACTGGGAATGCTGCAGCGGACAACTCCAGTCATCAGGATCCCGCGAGCACGGCACAGCAGTCTGTCTGGTACGTTGGCGCCGCAATGTGTATTACTGGGCAAAGTAAGCAATCTGCTCGAGCAGTGTTGAAAGACGCCGCGAGCCACGAGCTTTGTTGCAGGCCGAGGATGCGAGCAGCGGCCCGCACCGGATAGTAAGCATTGCCTCGAAGTAACACAAGCAGAGCATTTTCTTTCATAAGACCTTATCCTAACACTTGAATATGTGATCTCTTACAGAACTTCAGCCAGCGGCGCAGCCCCACATATGCGAAGTCTGATGGTGGACAGAAGATGCTATGATATGTGTGGGGTGTCCTCTGCTCCTGGTATCCGGACTTCAGGATCTACACCTTGGACGAAGGTTCCGAGTACATCAGACGAAAGCACACAAGCTGCCTACGAAGCAAGGGAGCTTTCCAGAGGCAGAGGCAGAGGCGACCCGCAATCAACAGGTAAGGCAAGTAAGTTCCTTGGAACGGAACACGCTTGGGGAAACAATGCCGGTTTCCCGCCAATTATATACACCATAAACAGAGGCGAGAACCGAAGTGAAGGTCGAAAGCCTGTCAACGGCTGGCTTGAAATATCTTTTTGTAGAAAAACAACTCCAGCGACAACTCTTTGGTAGTATAGTGGCTAGTATATCCGCTTGTCATTCATCTGACCGCGGGCGACCCGGGTTCAATTCCCGGCCAGAGAGCTTCTTTTTGGATGCCGATCTGTCCAACTTCCAAGCTGTACTTTTGGTCAAGCCAGGTTACTAGGTATGACAAGGAACGGCGCCGGAATGCCAGCGCTAGCCTTCTTGCAGAAGCAGGAAGGGAACAGTCCCTGAGCCCCCCACCCGTGCTCATGGTGAAGCGAGGGAGCTTGGGTTTGAGATGTACGGGAAATTGCCACAGTTGATACACCACTCGGGCGCTTTGATTATTTGATTTCAGACAAGTTCGCATTGCGAGAAACAGCAAGATGTTCAAGCTTCGCAACAAAATGTCCATGGTGCAGACACTGCGTAAACGCCCCCCGGTATTTGCAACAACCTGCTCAGTCCTCCCCTGCCACAACAAGAATGGGGACCACAAGGAGAAGCGCCATGGAGCGACGCATCAACCCTCGTCCTCAGCCCCCAAATCCGAAATGGTTCCGTCAGCAATACGTTGGTCAAACCAGACGCTGTCTGGAGCCACCACGAGGTTGACCGCCACGTGCTCGAGCTTGATGAGAATGTTCGAAGTCGGCTTTTAGCATGGAGGCATTCGAGTGAAGCACGAAAATGGCACGTCGCAGAGCCAAGCTGCCCATAAGAAGCTGCTGGATAACCTCTATCGGAGAGCCGTCAAACTTCCAGGCCCATCCCGAAGCTATGGCAACGTGCTATAGGCATGGCATTACGAGAATGGCATCGACCACGTCCGGCTTGCGAAGGATGTGTTTCCAAACAGTCAAGCGTGCAAGCCTTATGTACCGCCGAAATGGAAGAAGACGAGTGCGAAAAGGAATCTCCGGGCATGCAAGTTCTTCGAGTGTGGTGAAACTTCCTATCAGGTCAACAACCTCTTGGAGTACGTTGTAGGAATAGAAAAGCGCTCGAGACTGGATTTATGATGGCTCAAGGACTGGATCACAGTGCTCAGAACAGAGATGCCTCTTCGTTGACCTGAATGCCTGAGAATGACTCGGAAGGCAGGAAGATGGAACCGAGTGTACTGAAGGAGGTCAGGGTTTGCCGACACGGAACTAGAAGCGCTCAAATGTCTGCCGGCCGCGAGCATCACGGGTTTTGATCTTGGAGAAGTTGAACGAGGCGTATAGTTTGGGCTGGGCGAGCCCCTTGACGCCATGACGAGGCAGAGAGAGGCCAGAGTCGCAAGCGAGGCGGAGTCGTAGCGGTAGGCACGCAGGTGAGGCAGGGTGGCGACCGCGTCCACGATCAGTCCGAGGACATCGAGGGAGAGCTGGTGAACAGGCATCGTGGAGGTGATGAAAATGCGGATGGCTTTGAGAAAATCTAGGTGGAGTTATAAAATGGCTTGCGCAGACGAGCTGACTGGGCGTCTGGGATGGTGATGGTTTGGGAAGAAGAGACGGCGACGGGCGCATGGATGAGACGACAGCCCATTCCGTATTCCGCTATTCCCGCTCGCTTCCGAATTCTGTATTCCCTTGAAATCCCTAACGGTACTACTAACGGCCTGAAACTCCTTCAAATCGCTTCCCATGGGTGCGTCTGTGACTGCCCTGAAGTGAGCTCCGAGTCCGAGTCGTGCTACCTCGACAGCCTATTCGCCCAACTACGCTTTTGAACAGTCTGAAGAAAACACAAAATTCTTTCCGAATATTGCCAAAACCGTTTTCCGCGCTAGCTACTCTGACAGTAGCAAGCATACAACGTGATCCAGCCGCTGTGCTAGTTCACTCTCTTCGGAGAGAAGCACTGGGAATCATGAAAAATCGAGACGGTGGTTGAAGTTGGTGTGTATTCCCTTCGCTTTGCGGTTATGGAATAATTGTGAGTAGTGGTACAGTAGTGTTCCCCGCAGTGGAATATACTGTTCTGCCTCAGTCGAATTGAAACTCTCACACCGCGCCGGCGTATTCAACCCTGCCTGAGCTCTTATCATTCCTCTTATACCACCGGGAGGCATTCTAACCTGTGGTCCCAAGCAAGGTAGGGGTCCTGCTACAGATGCCCTATGGTAGCGGGCTGCAGACCGTCCTCGAGCTCGGTCTGACTGGCAGTTTCACTCTGCCTCTTGCTCAGCCTTCCATCATTCACATAAATCCTCCATGTCTTGGCCGGTGTTCTGTGCCTGCGACATCTTCTCCTCTGCAGCCCTTGCCATCGATTTCTTTGTTACACCCGCTGGGTCAGCCAGGACTGCTCACCAGGCGGAAGGTCCGCCGGCACGACCGCTCGCGGATGTTTATGTACCGTTCGTCCGGGTGTGACGGGACCAAACAAGTGCAATTCGCCGACCTGAACGAACAAAAGACTAAAGCGAATGAAAGCAACAAAGTTCTCCCAGCTCAGCCTCGACGGTGTGCCACACCGCGCCACCCAGCCGCAAAAGCGCCTTGCCGGCGCCACATGACCGCCGCAGGCGCCTTGCCGCTCGCCTCGCACGGCCGGGTTGACTGAACATTCACGCTCATTACTTGCATTCGGTGGAAAGAGGTGTGGTTGGAGATACGATCGCGGACGGGCATGGGAAGGTAGGGTGAAGAGCATCGTTGTGCAGCAGGAGAAGTGGGAGTGTTGACAAAGAGATGATGATGCCCCTCCACTGGCGGAGTACGGATATTTATGCATGTACATTTGGAATCTACGTAGAACAGTCAAATGGGACTCCGGAGATGTCGGTATGGCACGAGCAGTGGGATTCGTTCCTCAGTCCGATCGACCTGGTCCCCAAGGCGACCGATCACTGCCTGCGGGTGAGGCCGAAGAGGCAGCGCAGGACTTCAAAACACATCAAATATTTTGACTTGTTTTCATTGGGACCAATATATTAGAAACTCAGCAGGAGAAGGCTGTCTGAGGACGAAGTCATAACCGTCCCAGGGCAGGAGCAACCAGTGCAACGACTGGTCTGGAAACCCTTCACGATTCATAGGTGTATGTTTTGACAACCGTTTAGGGTCATCGATCGAGGATCGAACGGGGAGACTAGGTTGTAGATGTGCATATCGTGACGCTGTGCAAGTCGCAGTCGTCCGACGCACATCCATTCAACAAATACATCTTCGCACACAAGCCCATCAGAGGCTACTTCTTTGAACTCCCTTGTCCCAAACAAATATTCTCTTGCTTTGGATCACACGGCCTCTGGGACTGAGCTTCTGCAGACATGCTAGAGGGCAGCGGCAGATCGGAAAGCCGGCTCTACGTCTGGCATGGTCAGCTGTAATTCGGGGGCATTCTCTTCGAGTGTCTTCTGAATGCATATGAGTCCTGGTAGTATGTATTGTCTGACTTGGGATGTGTCTGTTTTGCGTGACATGCTCGGCGCGTGCGGGCCGCTGCGGCCTGCATTCAGCGCCAGAATCTTTCAACTTGTGCGACGAGCGGCCTCACGATGCTCATTGTACACTCTACACCTAGTAGAGCCCATTTACTGGAAAGCGATGGTACGTGTTTTTCGTCTCTGAGCACACTGCAATCATGCAGTACCGGTACGGCGCATCTTGCAGACTTGTGCATATCGGGAAATGCTGTTCCGGTGCTGTACTGCGTGTGAAAGGCTCACCGCAGTTGCCGCAAGACGCATTTCTGAAGGATTCTGAGATTTGCATGTCCATAGGAATACAAGGGGGCCCTTTATACTCCGATGAGAATGACGACGGTCGCGGAGAAAAGGATGCAGAGCCGGGGATGATGTAGTAGATCTCTGCGAGTCGAGTGGCAGGTGACCCGCTGCTCCACTTTGCATACTTCTTCGCTGCCGTCCGCTTAACACCATGCACCATGGGACCCGCAGGTAGCTCACCATCATGCTCTACAACATTTTGGACTGATCCTTCGGGACAGCGCTGTTCCGCGCGGTCATCAGCGACAACGACTTCGAGGGGCTACATCCCCAAAGTGATAGATAACATGGCAGTGTGCTGGGCGCTCAAGGCAGTCGTGAAAGCCTGCGGCAAAGACTCAAAGCAAATAGCAAGTAGTCTGGGGCCCGGCCGAGCGAGGATACCTTCCACGATCAACTCATCACCCAAGGGGTAACAGCAGGCCAAACTGCTCGCGTTCACGGGGGTGGCGGCTACTGGCGGCGGCCGTAGAGATTCATGACGCTGCGCAAGCGGAAAGAATCTTCTGTTGGGAAGCTGCGGCAATCGGAGTAACTCGATTATTCTTGAGGGGCAAAGAAGATCAACACAATAATTATTGCGGCGGGTATGTAGGTCGATACTATTAATATGGCGCTGCGCTGTGTGTCTCGCCTGTCATTCGACGTCAAGTCCTTAGCGAACAATTGAATGCGTCTTGGATGATGATACGTACGCGACTCCAACAACACGAGAATCACTGAGCTTCTGGGCGCATAAGACCAAGGGCATGCGTCCGTTTCGCTTCGCAAGCTCAGCGACTCAGTCTGAATGAAAAGCTGCTGCCTGCAGGCACGTTGTCCAGAGGCTGGAGCAAGGTTCGCTCAGGTCCAGCCGGGATGAGCCGCACAACGCTAAGCACTGCGACATTTATGACATTAATTGCACGCGTGCAGGCACGCCCATGCCTTTTACGGCTAGCAAGCACAGCACCGTCGGACGTAGTTGGCGTTTTCGTGTGTTTGACGAAGCTCAACGTGTGGGCAGCCTGTGATACGGCTCGGCGTGCTTGATCTGCTCTTTGCCGCTGGAGGTGTCTTGGGCGGATTTGCGCCACTGCAGAGCACACGCTCGTTCGACGCAGCTGGAGTGTGCGAATCAGTGTGAATGTCCGACTGGGCGGGCGACTAGCCTCTTTTTCTAACAATTTCGTTGTGTAGCGAGCACCAGCAACTCGGTGAGGGTGTATGAGTGCTGCTGGCGGCCAAGAACACAAGATGAGCTGTGGTGTCAGCGTACCAGAGGCGAAGGAGGCTGGAGTATGCCGAAGAGGAGGGCGGGGCGATCTCGAGCGGAGCCTTGGCAGTGAGACGCGGCGGCGTCTCGCGCGCGTTGATGAGAGCAGCCGATTTGCCGTGCCCCGCTCGCGCTAGTACAAGAAGGCCCGACCTTGCCCCTGCGACAGGCCCAACTCTCCCTTTCCTCCACCCGCTCCTCCTCGAAGCCCCACTACTACGCCAGATCTCTGATAGACGGCCCACGTTCCCTACCCCGCTTTCTTCCTTCGACCCGAACCAGCACCATCGTCATGCGTTTCTTCACCGCCGCTGCCGTAGCAGTCGCTGCCCTTGCGGTTGGCGTGTCCGCCGCCCCTACCCCTGCTCAGGTGCGACGACGCGCGCGTGGAAACATCGGGTGTGCGGGCTCCTGATTGTGGGATATGGTTCTGTGTGAGCAGAACTCCGTGGAGAACGTCGCGGTTGAGAAGCGCGAGGCCGACGTACGTCTTCTTCCATCAGCTATGTGGTTCAGAGGCGCCTGGCCGCTAAAATTCCCTTCCTTATTCTAATACAAAACAGAACGAGCCCTCGTGGGGCCTCCCGGGTGACATGCGCGGCGGCAAGACCTGGAAGCGTGAGGCGGACGTGCGTCTTCTTTCATCAGCGATGTCGTCCAGAGGTCGCTGTTGGCTGACCTGAACTGCTCATGCGAAACAGAACGAGCCTTCTGGCCTGCCCGGTGACATGCGCGGTGGAAAGACCTGGAAGCGTGAGGCCGAGGTGAGTCTGCTTGCAGCACCCACTTGGCTCCCTGGAGCGTGGTCCTGATCATGTCAACACCTGCCCAGGCCGACTCCCAGTGATTTGCCCGTCTCCCAATGATCATGTTTCCTCCGCCTGCTCTGTGAATCTCGGTTCTTCATCCTTCCCATGGCCGTCAAGCAGGACGGGTTGCCTTACCACCCTCCACCCGCACCGTGCCACACCACTCTCTTTTCTGCTTTCCCCCGGTTCCATCTTCAAATTTGTGCGAGCTTTCGCGCCGCTGCCCCCGGAACTCGTCACTGCCATTTGTCCGTGTTGTATCGTTGCTGTGCCTGCCCGTTTTGTTGCCGGTTTCTCCTCGGAATACATCGGTTTAGGATCATCGGCAAGCGCCTTGAAGTCGGATGGCGTCGCCGGAGTGTGTGTTGTATGCAAAGGCTCAAGCAGGATGGCGCAACGGCAAGAATACGAGGCGATCTCGTGGGCGTGCGTATACGGAAAGGATGAGATAAGTGAGATAGCAAAGTGTCACGGAAGAGGGCGGCGCTCGCAATTGCTTGAGGGGACGTTGTTCTTCGGCGTATCTGCGAGCTGGCCTGCTTCTGACACTGCAAGATGTAGGTACGGTGCGACACCGCAAAGAGTACGTCGAAACACACGAGTGGGCTCTGAAACTTGTGGAACGGACAGCAAGATGTATGCTGAATGGGCCGAGAAGGTTAGGTGGTGGAGTCAGATGTCGAGCTGGATGCAAAAGTTTGCTGCATCTTGCTGTAAACCCGTGATGCGTGGTACCATACTAAGGGAGAAGAAGATACGAATACACACTATAAGGAAAATATCCATTCACTTTTTGTTTGATCGTTTCTAGTAGCACCTCGACGAAGCTCCAGCATGCGGAAGGTGCGTTGAAAAACTGGCACGCCTGCCCGTCTTTGACTGCCGGTGCTTGACCCCACATATTCGACTAAGCATCTCGCATGATAGTTTTGCTCTGAATTTCACGATTGTGATTATCTTTCTTCGGACCTCAGGAAAGGGTCACAGCAAGGCGGCCGTTGTCCCATGCACATGGCAACGGTCAAGCAAAGCAGCCGAGGAATCCGAAGCCCCTTCCGAGCCCCTGGAGCTGAAAGACAAGATACTTTTGAGGGGCAAAGTTCTCAGTTTAATACCACAGATACAGTCGGCCTCAGTAGACTTGAGCACGGATAGCATGGCATGGTCCTAGTTGAGCAAGCCAGTGCACGTTGCACTTTCAAACTTAGGCTTCATGTCTTCTGGCACATTGACGGGTTCTTGTTGAAATGAGTCAAAATAAACATTTTATTCAGGATCAATTTCGAAGAGTAGCTCATCTTCGAGACCGTTGCCCGGGGCAGGAGGTCGTTGCAAGCGTTCAAGTGCTGAACTTGCAGTCACTCAGGCTTGCAGGGTTTCCTGCGAGTTTGTAGACCACATTGGATCAATGAGTTCGAGCAGATTAATAAACCCACTTGCAAGCTCAGAGCTGTCGCCTTGTATGTGAACTGGCTGGCATGAGTAAAAAGTGTTAACATCGGGTTCGTTGTCCGTTGCACATTTGTCCCTCGCATCTGGCCGGCCGCGAGAGCAGCTACTGACATTTTTATTCAAGATGATTACAGATGCAAAAGTCCTCTCAAGCACATTCTCCTGCTCTGGCTGGGAGCTTTGGGTTGATGTATTCGTCCAGCAGCCGGGTCCCGGATTTCGGACAGCGTTGTCCTCATTCATCGCTCCCAGGCCTTTCGTCATGCGGTTTCGATTGTCCTGATCATCGTAAGAACCCGGTTGCTACTCCGGTATGTTGTGCCCCCTGATCATTGGTTTTCAAAGCAGACGAAGGGCTTGCTAGACTTCGGCAATGATGGTTGGCTGTACTATCATGCTGCGGCCTTTTGCCCCCACCCGCTGGAAATGACGTGCCCAGGCAACGGCGCATTTGTCCTGTTGCATTTCCTGCGTACCAACTCGTAAAGTGGCTGCTTCATTTACACCGAATAGGCCACATCCACCGGTATCCGCTCCTCAAAGTGACACCGACAGAATAATTGCAAGAAATTGCATAAAGCAGCGCGGCCTCCCTCACTCACTCAGCGTTTCAGCTTGCTCGGCACTCACTGCCGCGGACCCTGTGCCTGAAACTTGTTCTATCGCTTTCGCGCCCGCGCCTGGCTCTCTTTGGCCTCCGCCCACTCACTCCCCCTCGTCCTCCTGACGACTGTGAATAGTACTTACCGGACCTACCTTGTACTCACCCTCGCTCCTTCAATCCAAGTCCGGGGAAGAAGCTGAACCGGTCCCGCAGCAGGACCTCGATCATTCAGCCACTCGCACTTCATTCATAGCCTCTCTCGATGTTCTCTCAGCCGCCTTCGGCCGCGGCTCCGCTCAACCCAGCGGTCCACACCGTCTCCATCGAAACGAGGCACGCGCGACTTACGCTCTTCGCACCCCAGCGCTGTCCGCAAACCGGCCAGGCCCGGTTCGCGCCTGGCGATGTCCTCCGTGGCACCGTCGAGCTGCTCAGCTCTAAGCCATCGACTTCTAAGCTGAAGCTCACCGCCACCGTAAATTCCGGCTCATGGAAGCATTCGATCTCCGCGGGCGGTGCTGATCTCGCGTTCCGCCTGCAGTTCAGCGGCCGCTTCTACAACAACCTGCCCGAAAAGAAGCAAGACGTCTTCACCGCCTGGGACTCCGTTCAACACACGCACGCCGCTGTCTTCCCCGTCTGCCAGCCGGTCACGCTCCAAGACATTGTCCCTGGCGAGTCCTTCGAGTTAGCGATCCCCCCGGGCGATGACGCAGGGCGGCCACTTCCGCCGAGCGTCAGCAGCGAGCGCCATCACGACCAGGGTGCCCGCACGCGCAGGAACGTATACGTCGAGTACGAGCTCGCCGTGAAGTGGGTACGGAGCAAGTTCCTGGGCGACAAGTACCCGAGGTGCCTTCGTAGTTATCCGTCGAGCAGAGCCCGAAACTGAATGCCTTTGTCGTCCGCTGGTGACAATGCAGTATATCGGCGCCCATCCAGCTGATCCCGAGATCGTTCGCTCCTCCAACACGCTCTCTGGAGGACACGTCCGCGTGGTCCGCAATGCCGATGCACGACCTCCCAGGTTCCGGCGTGCGTTTCTCCCTTCTCCCCACCCACCACCCTCTCCTCTAAACTAACAACTCGCAACTCCCCAGATCTTCATCCCCAAAACGCGCATCTTCCCTCTCTCCTCGCACGTCCCGCTCATCCTCGACTTCGGGCCGGACTCGATCCCGCCGCAGAGCGTCAAGCTGGGCCTGTACCGCACGCTGGCGTTCACGGACCCGCGCCAGCCGTTCGTCAAGAAGCTCTCGAGCACGGACGCGCTCCGGCTCGAGCATGTCGAGGGGCGCTGGCACGGCGTTGTCGATCTCTCCCCGGCGGGGGAACTGCCCAGCGCGGAATCCGCATTCGTGGTCATATCGGTGCGCCGAGCTTTCTTCGCTCACCCTGCCTGATCTTGCCCAACACTGAAACAACCGCATTTCTCCACTCAATCCAGTACGCAATCCGCGTCCATCTCGAATTCGCAAGCGGCGTCGAGCCGCTGATCTACAACCTCTCCATCAAATGCGCGACGGATGCGCCACCCGACCCGCCCTCCCCCTCGTCCTGGCGTCGCTCGCTAGCGACCGCGCACTCCATGTCGAGCTGGGCTGAAACGCACTCGGTCGCTTCGGGCGGGACGCGCGCGTCGGGCAGCCGCGGGAGCAGTGGGAGCGGGCGGAGCCAGGGCATGTTCCGGTGGGGCGTTGAGAGCGCGCAGGGGTGGCCGGAGGATGCGGACGAGGATGCGCGCTATGCACCGAGCGCGCCGGGCACGAGCGCCAGCGCGGCGGGGTGGAAGGACGGCCGTGCGTCTTCATTTTCTCTTTCTCTCTCTAG
>JTLS01001068.1:0-10905 GCA_000826855.1 Basidioascus undulatus | reverse complement strand
GACGTCCGCCGCCGCCGCTGGATCGATGACGGATCGCCGTTCGTTCAACCTCGAGAGCGCGTGAAAGCCGCTGTCTGTCTCCTCGCTGGCATTTTCGCTCGCCATTGACTGCGCCACCAGCACCAGCCCGAGACGACCTCACCATGCACCCGCATATTCCGCTGCACATTCTTTGCCTCTTCCAGCCCATCCTCACCCTCCGCAGAGCACGAACAATAACTAAAAATCAGAGATTGAGAAGCCCGATCGCTCGGCACCGTTCCGTCCCCGTCTCGGTGCCTGTGATTCCATCATCTCCGCTCATCTCCATCTCTCGACATTCAATCTCTCGCTCATCGTATACCCCGAGCAAAAACTGCAACTGAAGAGGCGAGCTGTGAAGAAACTGAAGAGGCGAGCGACGATGTTCGACCGTTCCCAAAAACGGACGCAAACTCGCCACGCGGTCAGCCAAGCCGCCGGGTTGTCGGCTTCGCGCACGTGGTGAAAAGGCACATGTTACTTTGCGGCGTTGTGCTGTGCTGCAGCGTTGTCTTTTCCAGCACACTGCACAGTTGAAAAGTTGGGACTTGGGGATGTTCAAAAGATACCTCCGGAATGGGGCTGGTTCACGTCGTGGGAACCCCGGAGCTAGGGCGGTCCACACGGTGAAACGCTATGATGGGAAGCAGCGGAAGACGGCAGCCAGCCGGACCCCTCTTACACAGACGATTCCCTCTGCGATCCATTAACAGCACAGTAGAATTTCAAAGACACTGAGAGTTCTGTGGTCAAATTTCTCCTAGTCGCAGTACAGCTATGTAAGGCTGCCAAATGCTTTGTCGCCATGCGGGACTCGCACCTCCCTGCAGCTGTTCAGTTGAAACAACTCACGGCGCCGCGTTTGTCAATGATGTGAAGAGCCCTGACGAGTAACACGAACAACTGAACAAATTCTTTTGTGAACTGCCTCGGCAGTCAGGTTAGTAGGTCCTGCAGGCCGCGTGTGCAATCATGCAGGTCGTGCAGTGTGCTTACTCCGACAACCCTTTCCCAATAGCCGCTCTGGCACACACTGCCCGGGCAAGTGGTTATGCTATCCTTTACCAGATATTAACCCTGTATCCTTAGAGCTTTCTCCCGGGCTGAGATTATCGCGTCAGAGCCTCTCCGGGGTGCTGGCGATCCCAACACGGAGGTATCTCAACAACTGCCGCCGACAGCCGAAGGTTGGAGGCGCGTCCCGCTCCCTCCCCGAACGAGGCGGACCAAGCGGCGGCTGTGCTCGAGGCAGTCCCAGTTGCAAGCCCCTCGGAACGACTTTGATGTGTCCGAATTATATGTAGACCCATTCACGTGCGGCAGACTTCATCATGAACGGGCACGGCAGCCTGCCCCAGGCCGCTGACGTCCGTTTCTGCTACGGAGCGGCCTGCGCGTCAGCCACTCCCGATGGCGACGATCTCATGTCTTTAAGGACCCCATCCTTCTCCCGAGTCTGCGCGAGCTCAACTTCAACAAGTAGACCACGTCTCGCTCTCGTCGGCGCGGCCACTCCTCATGTCCTTCGCGGACCGTGTCGACCGTCTATCGGTCATATCTGAGGAATCCTTCTTCTTGAAGAGCGCGTCAAAGCTGATGGTAAACCCCACTGGCTTGGATCCAACGTCGAAAAGCCCGGCTCGAAAAGATTGACCAAAGTGAGTGCACTCGTCTTAAACGCTGCCGGGATTGTTACCTGCCCTCCCTACAACTCCTCATATTCTCTGTTTCTGAACTCTCCAAACACAGGGTGCCTGGCAAAGTCTTTGTTTACTTTGACCACCGAGCGATCCTCGGAGTCCACATCCCCAACACCCACCCCGGCCGCCAGCCTCACCCCACCATTTTCCTCTTCGACCGCCGCATCGTCGGCAGCGCCGGATGCCCCCAGTCCGAGCGCGGCGGAATCTGTGCCTCAATCTAGAGCCAAACTGGTCACTTTGACAGCATGCAGTCGCAACGGCATACCCACGGAACAACCTGCAGGTGCACGTACGTGGCAGCCTCGCGGCGCTAGCCTTTTTACGGAGGAAACCGCAACCCTCACAGCTACGGCACTTTAAAGTTACCCAGTCTGTCCCCACATCCCGAGCGAGTTCATCGTGCCAGTTCACGATGGCATTACCCCCACATAGTGCTTGTTCTCGCTCTTGGGCTTGTGCGCGAGAGAAGGGAGAATGCAGCGGAAATTGGTAAACTTCTACAAGAATGATTCGAAAATGAGGGCGTAGAAAGGGAAGAGTTCGCAAAGCATTGGCCGAACGCGGTCACGGCTTGGAAAGCTGCAGGACACGGCCGGTCAAAACGGGTATGTAATGGGAAGGGGGGGGGAACGAGTGCGCACTTGCTCCATCCTGAAGAACGCCGCATACCCTACAGTTTCCGAGATCAAATTGTCAAAGTTCAGCTTACCGACCTGGAGACAAGGCTGGAAAGGATGCGATCACTCACCAACCACGATCGCAATCTGGCACGCAAGACAGATCCAAAATGCGGGATGTGCGAGCGGCGACGCGGTCAGGCGGTCGCCGGGTTCCCACAGGCCGAAGTTTGGGAAGGTGCTGCTCGGACTGACACCTGAAAAGAAGTCCCATAGCCTGTCAGTTGGTCTCAGGCACGAAAGGTGGGGACGAGAGGCGGACTTACGATTCGGCGACGAGGCGCGGGCGATCATGACTGTCGCCGACCCGATGAGCTGGGCGAGCAGGAGCGTCACACAAACATGCAGGCGAGAAAGAGTCTGGCAGAGAAGAGTGTATCAGCGCGCGCCCGGTTCACGCCTCGTGGAACCGAGAAGACGAACCTGCAGCAGCATCATGCCGAGTCCGACACCCTGAATCGCGTCGAGCACGCCGAGCCTAATGCGGAACACTGTCAGCCACATCGATCAGGGCGGCGGCGAGTCAAGGAGACGGACCAAAGCCAAAGGGAGATAGACAAGTAAGGCCCCGCGGCACCGCCCCACGGCGAGTACAAGCCAATGCCGCTGGCGCCCCAAAGCTCCTACAAGCACCGAACGAGTCGATCCTCAGCCATACATAGCGCAGAACGAGAATCTTTCAAGCTTACTTGGCACCACCTCGGTGCGACAAGGCCGATAGCGAAGATCGGCAGCAGCCAAGAGTGCACTTTGCTGTAGTACGTGATCACGCCGAGGAGGAGAGCCCAAACTCCAATGAAGAAGAAGGCGATGAGGATGACCGTTGCCCACTTGGGGATCGCCGTGTGGTTCCAGAGGAATCCCCTGCCGACGGATGGTCAGTCCTCGCGGCTAATCAGGAAAGAGAAGCTTTCTCACCAGCTCCGACCGTATTGGGCAGAGAGCCAGTAGTTACGGAGCACCTCCGACACGAGGAACCTGGAGGGCACAATTAAGACGGCATCAAGGGACGTCGGTAGCGGGAAATACTTACCAAATGACGAGCTTGCGACGGAACAGTGTCGGCCAGAAGTTGGGCACGTACGGCGGCAGCTGACGGTCTGTTTTAAGACGAAAAATGTTCAGCAGTTGCTTGCAACTACCCAAAAGAATAAATTTACAATAGTTGGGAAGACCTTTAAACGTCAAGAAGCCGCACGCGAGCGAAAGAGCAGCGAGCGGCCACACGACGCAGAGCACCCACACCGGCGGGGTGTCACGTTCGGGGTCGGCGCCGTTGAGCGAGTACCCCCCTGGTAAAAAGGACGCTGCTCAACGAGCCATACAAAGAAGAGACAGGATTCCACAATACTCACAGTACCAGAGCGCCGCCACCCAAACTTGTTGAGAACCCTGCGCGTCCGCAAAGTCAGCTACGTGTCGAGCTGCAGACAAGCAAGCGCGGGATGCACCTGCACGATACACGCCCGGATGATCCAGACTTTTGCCTCAGCTCCCGCCTCTTCTCCGAAGTTGAGGCCGAAGAAGAGGAAGCCGGCCGCCGACGCGATCGCGTACGCCCAAGTCCCCGCACTGCCGAGCCATTGGCGTACGCCGAGAAAGACAGAGCCAAAGGACGGGAAGCCGATGAG
Source organism: Basidioascus undulatus (assembly GCA_000826855.1). NCBI lineage: Eukaryota > Fungi > Basidiomycota > Geminibasidiomycetes > Geminibasidiales > Geminibasidiaceae > Basidioascus > Basidioascus undulatus. The sequence continues at coordinate 6,873 of JTLS01001068.1, read as the reverse complement.
GAAGAAAGCGATAGCGTAGAAGAGCCACGGGGTGGAGAGCGCCCACACCGACGGGCGGTACCGGAAGACGGCATACCAGCCAAGCGAGGCGACGAAGAAAATCGCGCCGACGATATAGAGGTCGCGATTGCTGGGTGTGTTCGTGCCGGACAGGAGAGTGAGCTGAAAGCTGGTGGCGCCGAGCATCTGTTATTACGGAAGATGAGCTACGGCTGTCTCGAGCTCACACGGAAACGCTCACCTGTCCCAAGGACATGACGATGCAGTACAGCGGCCAGCCCACAATCTGACGACCCATGAAGCGCTGGAGCGATGATGGCCGCACAGCGTCCGAGCGACTGTGGTACTCGAGGTCATCGTCGTACTCGCGCGGGAGGAAGCGTCGAGCGTCTTCGTTCTTTGGCGCTGGGGGACACAGCCGATGGACGTCAGCAGTTTGTCGCAATAGAGAAAAAGGGTATCGCCTTACTGCCAGGATGCGAGAACGCCGCACTCGCAGCGAACGCCGAGCCAGGAGGATAGGGTGCGTTGAGGCTGACGGACGAGTCGCGCCGTGAGTGCTCGAAGCTTGCGCGGGAGCTCATCGCCGGCGGATTGGAGAACGGATCGAGGTAGATCTGCGAGCCGCGCCGAGACGAAGGGTTGGAATCCTGGCCGACGCTCCAGCTGCTGTACCCCGACTGCCGGGAGGCGTCGATGGACGATCGCGGCGAAGGCCGAGCGCCCGACGCCTTCTCCTTCCTCATCTTGGCGAAGAAGGCCTTCTCGCTCTTAACGAGGTATTTCTCGATGCAAAGCTCGTGCTCGGAGTTAAAAGGCGTGAGCTTCTGAAGTTGCTCCACGAACGACCGGCTGACCTCGCCGTCGGCGTCCGTGAACTGCAGCAATACTGTACGGTCAGTCGCAGCGTAGAAGCGCAACTGCATCAAGAACTCTTACACTTTCTATCGCTTTGTTCAACGGCGAAGTATCCGCCTTCTCCTCCATGATCGTCGCGATCGACCTGACGCGGAGGGATGTCAGATGCTTCCCAGCCGCAAAGAATCATGAAAGCTTACTCGACCGACGACGCGAAGGAGTAGTGAGAGTACGGCCTTTGCGGAGGCGCGAAGTCACTCAACAAACCTTCGCGGCTCATGAACGGATCGCGGGCAGTGCTCGCACTGCCTGCTAGATGGCGGTTCGCGCGTGCGTGGAAGTTGCTGAACTCGTTCTCCGGCGGTTGCGCCGCAGAGGGAGGGGTGTGACCAGCTGGCGCGAAGTCCGTCTCGTCGTATGCGCTGAACAGCGGCTGCTCCTCCGCAGCATGGGCGAGCGGCGACGAACGCGGGGGCGTCGCCGCGGCGAAGGGAGGGTCGTACTGTGCCGGAGGAGTGCTGCCGAGCACAGGCGGAGATGCGCCGATGAGGGAGCTCGTCCGGTTGCGTGCAGCTTGAGGCAGTGCGCTGGCCGAGCTGTAGTCGCCGCCCTTGAACGTGTCTGAGCCTGCGATGACCCGGCTCGTCGTGATCGAGCGGCGGTGGAAGTCCTCGAGTCTCTGGCGCCACTGTACGCGAAAGATCAGGAAAATCGCAGAGGAAACGATTCAGCACCGAGCGTCAAGAGGCTCCAGTCCCAAATGCACGGACCTCCATAACAGGGAACCGCTGCACAGCAGAGCGAGCGCGGAGGATGGCACGCTCCTTCTCGGACGACTTCAGGGCGAGCTTGATCGTCTTCGTGAGCTGGCTGAGCATGTGCTGCGTCGAGTCTGACTCGACAGGGAACCACTGTTACGACCAGACTCGTTAGTCGTTCGGCGCCCACCGCGGTGACAAAGGGATGAGATGAACACTCACCCAGCCCGGCATGAGACCAAGACCACCGAGACGCGAACCGACACCGAGCGCGCCCTTACGGCCGAACTCGACGGCGACGAGACCGAAAGGCTCGTCGCGAGAGGGGATGAGCGCGAAGTCGGCACCGCTGAACAGGAACGGCGGGAGCGCGGTGAACTCGGGCTTGGAGAACACGCGGTCGGGGTGCATCTCCATCAGGCGTGCGAGCTTCTCGGCAGCGAAGCGTCCGTATAGGTCAATCACGGGGCCGACGCAGATGAGCTGGATGCTGGGGTTCTTCTCGAGGCTGCAGGTTTGCGAGCGTCAGCTAAGCTGCGCGGATGACCCTAAAAGACTGGACATACACTGCCGGCATGACATCCGCAATGAGGTCGACGCCCTTCTGCTTCGACCAGCGGCCGACAAAAACGAAGAGGTTCGCTTTCGGATCCTGCAGCGCCTGTAAGCTCGGAACGCCCATGCCAAACAAGAAGTTCTCTTGAACGCACTTGCTTGAGCCCCGCCCATTCCTGCGCTTGTCGCTTATCCGCGGGACGCTTTGCTTCGGCTTCACGGTCGATGCCAATCTCCTTGAGCGCGATGGGCTCTTGATCGAGCGCTTCGACGTCCGCCGGATCTGTAGAGCAAAGTGGCGTTGAGCGGAATGTGATTGTGGAAGTGAGTAAGAACAGCGCCTACCAGGGTTGGGCAGCGAGTCAATCGTTCGCAGGGTCCAGAGCGCCGGGTAGCGCGCCCACGAGCGCTTACCGTACTTGTCAGACACGCCTGCCACGCCGACGGACTTCTGATGGACGCTGATGAAGCTGGCGGCTGCGTGGAGCAGGTTGAACGTGTTGCCGAATTGGACGTACTGCGGGCAGGCGGGGAGAATGAACGTCAGCAGCAGGCCCGAGACTATGCGCACAGTGAAAGAAAGCGCACTTTCGAGCAGACCTCCTCGCTGATGTTGAAAACCCCGCAGGTTTCCTTCATCTCGTCCTTTGTGCGCAGCGGCCAGAGACCCTGCAGAAAGTCATAGAGCACGTCAGCTGAATGTCGAGGGGACTGCAAGAGAGCGCAGCACGCACCTGAAACTCGGCGTTGTGGAGCGAGAGACAGACCGGCACGACCTTGGGGAGGAGGTAGAGCGGGGCGAGCGCTCCGTGGTAGTCTGCGGAGAGTAGAATAAGCAGCATGCCATGCAAAGCGTAAATGTGGATCAATGCACCGTTGATGTGATAGATGTCGATGATGGGGTACCGCTTGTACGTCTCGGCGATGGCCTGGTTCCACGTCGAGTAGAAGATCGCGGACTCGAGGTCGTCCATGCGCTCGGGGTACGGGTCGGTCTTGGTCTGGGCGCGGAAGACGGGGCTGTCGAGGATGACATAGGTGATGTTGCCGAGCTGGTGCTCCTCGACCTCGACGAGGTACGGCTTGTCGAAGATAGTGACCTCGATCTGCTCGCGCGGCTCGCCCGGCGGGTACTCGAGGTCCTTGACCTTGGGAACGACCCAGATGAGGTCGCAGTCGTGCATCGCCTTGCCCATGAGGGAGGCCATGACGCCGAGACCGCCGATCCTGGAAGAAAGGGGAAGAAGGTGTCAGCACGTATTCCTTCGGGCGTTGAAAAGAGCGAAAGCACCGACGCACTTGACCTTGAGCTTCCAATCGATGATCTCGTACTCGAGCGTTGCGATGAGGACCCTGCGGCGCTTGAAGATGTTCTCGGGCCAGCCGACGAGGTCCTCGCCGGCCTTGGTCGGCTGAACGGGTTTCGCCGTGTCCGTCAGCGTCGCCATCGCGCCGGCGGCGACGAGTCCAGCGCCGAGGCTCATGCGCTTCTCGTCGTCCTTGTTCTTCTTCCGAAACGAGTCGACGATCGGGAAGTAGCCCTTGCGCGTCTTGAAGCCCCAGAGGTTGACCTTGATGCCGTAGTACGTTTGGCGGAACGCGACGGCGGACGCGAACGCGGTGAGGAGAGGGATGACGAGGAGAAGGACAGCTACGATCCCCGCGAACAGCGACTTGCCACGCGGCTCGAAGCGAACGCGACCCGTCTTGTCCTCGACGATGAAGGACCAACCGAGGTGCGGATGCGGGGGCGCCGACATGTTGACGAAGTTGATCGCTACGAAGCCATTGTCAAATCCGAGCGTGGACAACAAGAGAACGACAGAGCGTACCGAGAGAGTTAGGCGGATTCCTCTCCAGGATGCTATCATTGTTTCCATCGCCGTAGAAGTAGTCGTCGTAGTCAAAGACGTTCAGTTGGACGCGAGCTGGCCAGCTGTACATGATCTGCTCGGGCCGTGATGTCGGGTTCAGCGAGACGAGTTCCAGGGCCAACTCCCAATTCCCAATCAAAGACATACTTCGAAGTTCCACTGGCCGTCCTTGCTCTTCTGCCCGAGAGTAGCGGCCACGCCCTGGTCGAAGCCCCAGTTGTTGAACGGCCCGCGCGCGATGTACCGCGGGACGCGGCGCTCGCCGCCGTCGTACTCGCTGTCGGCGTGGACGACCGTCGCGCTGGTGGCAAGCGCATCCGAGTAGTACTGGACGATGACGTGCTCGCCGGACCAGAAGCGGTCGGCGGTGTCGTCCCACGCCGAGTCGGGGATCTCCGTCTTCGCCTCGTAGTGGGACCAGCGGGACCAGTGCCGGCCGTAGTCGAGCGTGTAGCGGAAATGGTCGGCGCCGGGCGAGATGTGCGTGATGAAGTACTTGTCGCCGTCCTTCGTGAACATGTCCTTGTGGTAGTCGTTCTGCGGGAAGATGAGCGTGTCGTTCTCGCCGCCCTTGCGGACGAAGAGATGGTAGACGGGCTCGGAACGGGCAGTCAGATTAGCGGAAGAATGGAGACGCTGATGGAACTGAGATGGCATACCGACTCCACTCCCCCGCTCGACTCAGTCGAGGCCTTATCCAGCTTGAAGACATAGATCCCGTCCGGCGCGTCTTCGACAGTCGCGGACCACCGCCAGGCACTCGGCCGCGCGCCGACGAGCTCGCTTGGGCTGTCGTCCGAGATCGACTCGCACTTGGGCGTAGAGTGCTTGGGCGCGCCGCTGTAGCCGAGCGACGTGACGGCGATCTTCAGCCCCTCGGTGACAGAGTCGCAGTCCATCTCGGTGTCGAACTCGAACGCAATGTCGAAGCTGGTCGCCGTCGCGCCGGTGGAGAGCACGCGCGCGTCGTGGCCCGGGCTGAAGCGCGTGAGGGCGGGGAGCGGCGGTTCCCACGAGTCCTCGATGACGTAGGCCTTGAAGCCGTACGCGGGCATCTCGAGCTTCTGCACGCAGCCCCGCGACGTGTCGTCCCAATCGATGTTGGACGGAGCGAGCTCGATCGTGTCGAAGGGGTAGAAGAGGTTGCGGATTGTCGTGCCCTGCTCGATCGGCAGCCGCGTCCCGAAGATCTCCTCGGAACCTTCGCAGTCGAACTCGTAGCTCTTGGCAGAGTTCTGTGATCCTCAGCCAGATATCAGGAGTCCGCCTGAAGTTCCGAAACAGACTTGAATTGACGGCGTACCTCGTTCGAGTAGAACATGTAGACGTCCCAGTCGTCGTGGTCGCCCGCGAGCGTCTGCGACTCGAGCGCCCCGCGGACAGCCAGCCAGAGGCCGAACTCCGACTCGGTGCCGTTCGGAAGGATCTCGAGGCGCGTCCAGTTGCCCGACTTCTCGAGTCGGAAGCCGTCGGTGAGGACGGGGTACGTTTCTCGGAGTCGTGCCATGTGCTTCCAAACGCGGTACGTCGGCGCGGTCGGGTCGAAGTGGTCGATCGAGTTCCAGTCGTCGTTGCAACCTACGGAAATGGAGATTCAGCACGGGCGCCTCTTTCATGAAAATAGAAGAAACAAGTGAAAGGAACGCACCGTCGAGCGCTTTGTCGAGCGGCATGTCGTGGTACTGTGTCGAGCCGAGCTTGTAGCAGCCGTGACGCTGCCAGGCCTGGCTCGAGGTCATCGGCTGACGACTGCACAAGGGAAGATTGTCAGCGAGTTCGCTTCAGGCGATTGCTCGCTCAAGACAGACGCACCCGTAGAGGTAGTTGGGCGCGCCCGAGTCGTAGAGGTACATGGCCTGCTCCTCGCCCCAGTAATACTGCAAGAGCGCTTCGGGTCAGCATTCTCGTGCTCGTAGCAAAGACCGGCCCCCTCCGTGTCCCTCGCAGTATCGCACGAGACGAAGACTCACGAGCGGGACGCCTGGTATCAGTATAGTCATGATGAATGTGCCGACGAGCTGGCGCTGCGTGCCGTCGACGAGCGAAGGCCACCGGAAGATGTCGTGGTTGCAGGTGCCGAGCATGTGGCGCGGGTCGAACGAGCCGTCGAGCGCGTTGAGCAGGTCGTTCGACCGCATGACCTCGTTCCACGCATTGACGAAGTCGGACGACACGTCGTAGCCGACCGCGAGGTTGCCGTCCATGCCGAGGAAGCGTGTGAGCGCGCGGTAGATCGAGTAGTGGAACGCGACGCCGTCGAGCGCGGCGACGCCCTCGTCGCGCATGAAGAACTCGGAGTCGGACGGCTTGAGCGCGACTGCGGCGGTGAAGTTCTCCGGCAGAATATCCGGCGTGCGGCCGCGGCCGCTGCACGTTCATTGATCGAGTCAGAAGGCCCTGAGGCGAGGAGATGAATCAAGAGAGACGCACATGTAGATAGACGATAACGTGTCGCCGCCTGTGACCTCGCCGGGGATGTAGAAGTTGTCCTTGTCGTACTTTCTGGCGCACTCGCGGGTCGCGCGGCTCCACCGCGCGAGCGCGTCGGGCGTGACCTGCGTCGCCTTGTCGATGCGGATACCGTCGATGTCGAGCGCCTTAATGGTGAGGCAGGAAAAGACTTGGAGCTTGTCGTTGACGTCGGGCTGCCACTCGCGGAGACGGTCCTGGACGGACTGGAACTTCGAGAGCTGGCGCTTCCAGTCGGGGTGAACGCCGAACCTGCGGCGGAAAGATAACGCGGTGGTAAGCATACCGGCAGGCGAGGATTGGGAGAGAAGATTGGAAGGGAAGGGAGGGAAGAGAGGAAGGGGGAGGGAGAGGGGAAA
>JTLS01001067.1:0-10912 GCA_000826855.1 Basidioascus undulatus | reverse complement strand
CATTCCTTTACTTCTACAATCTATTCGAGACCCAATTTGAACTCACTCCCCTGTCCTCCCGCCCGCCAAGCGCGCCCGCGCAGACGTGATGGACAAGCTGCGCGCCAAGGTTACGGCACGGAGCGCAAGCCCACAGAAGGGCATGGAGGCGCTCCTGCACCCTGGGACGGCAGGGCGGAGGCTCAGCGCGGAGCGCACGGGCGCCCGGGACGAGTGACGCCTGGCCAGGCGTGCTTTGTTATTTTTCTGGGTCATACCGACGACCTGTTGTACTTTGATATCGAGTTTTACGCATTACCTTGATGCGAGGTCTGTATGCCGGCCGGCCGCTGACTTGCCTTCCAACGCTTGGGATTCACTCGCGCACTCATTCACTAACTCACATAGCGCACTTGCGTTCTCCTTTCTCTCGCCATCGAACCATCCCTGACATTTGAAAGTGGAACACTCAAAGATCAAACCCTACTAATTTCATCCCTCCTTCAGCAGCCGTCCGGCGTACTCGCTCAAACTCACTTTCGAATGACGCTGTCCTTTGTCCGCCCTCACGTCTGCTCATCCAAGCATCTTCAACCGTTCCTCTTACTCGCACTACTGACCAGGCCAAACTGTGGACTTCGTCCAACATGGCCGCCCCCGTTCCGCCCATCCCTCCCGTCATGCACGCGGGCCTCCAGCCGGCCGATGCGAAGCAGGCGCCTGAGCCGAGGCACCCCCGGCACGAGTGCGTCTTCTTTTTCATGTTTTCCTCTTTATCATCCCGGTTCCCTTCCTCTCTCCTTTCCTTCCTCCCTTCCGGTCCTTGGCCTCTTTCCTCGCCGTCTTCCCGCTCCCTCGCTCCTTGTTCTTTCTTCCGTTCCGCCCTCTATTCTCTCTATGCCAACCAGGCACCCAAGCTGACACCGAGGATGCTGTGCTTTCGGACGGGCGATCTAGGCCTGGTAATCGCTCTCAAGCGCCCATCGTCTACCGTCCGCTGCGCACGAAGCGCACAGGCGCTGACCTGCTGGAGAAGCCGCATTTGAACAAAGTGCGCCTTGTCCCCATAAACATTTTCTCACTCACTCTCCCCTTCCCTTCCGACACCGCCTTCTCCTCTTCTTCTTCCTCCTCTTTTCCTCCCTACTCCAAAACAGATAGTACTGACCGGGATGGCTCCCCCCGACAGGGCTCTGCCTTCACCCGCACCGAGCGCGCGACGTTCAAGCTGTCGTCCTACCTCCCATATGAGGTACAGTCCCTGGACGTGCAGATTGGACGCGCTACCGCGCAGCTCGACAGGCACAAAACCAATATCGGCAAGCGCACGTTTCTCGTGTCGCTGCGAGAACAGAACACGGTGCTTTTCTTTGCGCTGCTCGAGAGGAACCTAAAGGAGCTGCTGCCTATAGTGAGTTTGCTGAGGGGTATTCCAAGATGGGTTGGGAAGGGAGGAAGGGGTGCTGATAGAGACGAGGAGGACAGCTCTACACGCCTACTGTCGGCGAAGCAATCAAGCAGTGGTCCGAGCTCTTCCGTCGTCCTGTACGTCCCTTCTTTCCGGATCTCCCTTTGATAATCAAGCCATCCAACTCACCTCCAATCTCCTCTGCCCCCCCTCTTCAGGCATACGAATGCTACCTCTCCCTTCCCTACTTCGAGTCGGACCCATGGGCGCTCCCCGCGCGCCTGGCGATGCACAACCCCGAGATCTACGACGGCGACAGGCCGTACGAGTTCGACCTCATCATCTGTACGGACGGCGAGGGCATCCTTGGCATCGGGGACTGGGGCGTCCACGGGACGGAGATCTGCGTGGCCAAGGGGAACGTTTACACGCTGGGGGCGGGGATAGTGCGTCTTCTTTGTTTCCTCATAATGTCGGTTAAACTGATGGGAAGTCTGGGGTAGGCCCCGCCTAGGATTCTGAGTGTCGTGCTGGATATGGGGACGAACAACCAGCAGCGCGTGGCGTTTCCTTTTGTCCACAAGCGTCAACTGAGTGGCTCTCCCCGGACTACAGGCTGCTCGACCACCCGCTGTACATGGGCTGGCGCCACCCAGTGGGTCCCACCCACTCTTTTTTTCTTTAACTCTTCCCTCAGCTCATCATGATGCTGAAAATCACGCATATCTTCGCAGCGCGTCCAAGGCGAGCGATACGACACGCTCGTCGACGCGTTTGTCAAGAGCGTGCAGGCGCTGTGGCCGCGGGCTCTTATTCACTTCGAAGAGTACGTTCGTTCCTAGACGTCTCTATAATTATCTACTGAGCAGTTGGCCTGTAACAGTTTTGGGAAAGCGAACGCAGCGCGGCTTCTGGTACGCCGGATGTGCTGCAATTTCAGACGGCAGACAGCACGAACCTGACTGCTGCGTCGCCTTCCAGGACAAGTACCGCAATCAGTTCCCGGTGTTCAACGATGATATGTACGCATCCCTCAACTTCCACTCTACGATCTCACAAAGGTCCTTACCCCGAAGTACTTCACAGCCAAGGCACCGGCGCAGTGGTCCTCGCCGCGCTGCTGGGCGCCGTCGGCGCGCAGAAGAGCAAGCTCAGCGACCAACGCGTATTGATCTACGGCGCGGGTACGGCGGGGACAGGTGTGGCTCAATACAGTGCGTTTACCTGCGCTTTGCTCTTCGCACGAAGCTCGTAATGACTGAGGCTTTCAACGCTGCGTAGTCCGGCTGGCTATGGTCGAGCTTGATGGGCTGTCGCGAGAAGACGCTGAGTCTCGGATCTGGTGTGTACCCTCTTTTCTCAGTTAGAACTTTTCTCAAGCTGAGATGGAGGGCCGGTGGATCGTGACCAGGCTCGTCGACCGCAAAGGCCTCCTCACAGCGAGCACGCCCGACGTCTCCGAACACCAGCGCCCGTACGCGGAGAAGCACCACGAGACCGTCCCAAAAGAGGGGGGCCTCGTCGAGTATGTCAGGGTCGTCAAGCCCACGGTGATGATCGGCACGAGCGGCCAGGGCGGCGCGTGGACGGAGGATGTCGTTAAGAGGGTTATGGAGGGCTTGCAGGAGGGCAGGAGGCCGATCTTAGTACGGCGTTTTCGACTCTCATAGGCACACAGGAAACTGACATGGCGGATGGATAGATGCCACTTTCTAACCCGACTGAGCTGTCGGAGGCGAAGCCTGGTGAGATATTTTTTAATGTGCTATCGAAAACAGAGCGCTGATATTATGGGCCGGCACAGAGGACCTATTCAAGTGGACGAACGGCCAAGTCCTCACCGCCACCGGCTCGCCCTTCCCGCCAGTCAAACACCCTCGCACCGGCCGCGAGGTGCCAATCGCATCAGCAAACAACGCGTTGATCTATCCAGGTTCGTCTCATCCCTTGACTTCGCCGTACCGCCTATACTGCCCTCACACTACCATCCAGGACTCGCCCTGGGCACCATCCTCTCCTCAGCCCCTCGTCTCTCCGACAGGCTCATCCTCGCCGGAGTGCGTGGACTTGCATCCCTCTCGCCCGCGCTGCGCGACCCGGAGCACGGGCCCGTGCTACCCGATCTGGCGCACGTGCGGAAGGTGAGCGTGAGCGTCGCCGCTGCCGTTGCGGGCGAGCAGGACGGGGAGTCCGTGCCGAAAGGGAAAGAGGAGCGTGAAGAATGGGTTTCAGAGAGAATGTGGAATCCTGAGTATAAGCCCTTGGAGTATATCGAAACGTAGGAGGGGGAGGAGGAGGTAGCGATTCGGAGGGAGGGCGGTCGGTGGGCAGGAGAAATTGTGTTGTGAGCTTGGCGGGTTTTCGCTGAGTACCCTCAAATGGATGCACTGATGTTGAAAATAAACTTTCCGGAGCATGGTTATTATTCGTGTACATTATGTACGGAACCATCGAACAGCAACTTCGGTGCTACGGCTTGCGAGCAACTCGACGACAGACCACTGAGGCCAGCATGAGGCCGCGCAGCAACACGCTTCGTGACGAGAGGGCTAGTTAGATCATCCACCTTCACTGACCCTTATTATTTTGAATCTAAAGCCAAGGCGAAGAATCGCTCGAGGCAAATACAAATGGGCTTTCGAACGGTGCCCACCGGGTCCAATGGCACGGAGCGACGGTTCAACGTAAACATCCAATTCAGCCTGTAAATTATTTGCGATTTTCAATATATATGTATTCTAATGGATCCTTGGAAACGTTCTGCCTGCTTCACAGTTATGCAGCTTGAGCCGTGCAAACGGCGTACATCAGCAAGACAATGCGTTCAACCCCTCGCCCAGTCTGCCAAGATTATTGCATGACATGCTGCATCCCGAATATAACCAGAAAATTCATACGAAACGAAGAATCTCACAGGTTCTGTCATTGCAGGGCTCACACTTGTCGACTATGCATGGCAGTCGCCGCATGCACTGCCGTCTTCGCACACAACGTCGTTACACACAGCGTATCGCCACTGCGAGAGCTTGAGGCTCACCAATGGGAAGGCCGGCTAATCTCAGGCTATAAATCCTATGCTAATTCGCTTTGCTCTTCTCAGTCTCACCGGACAGTAAAAATGCACTCAGTCTCGCTGACACGACAGAACAAGGCCCAAAGCGGTTCACGTTTGTTATTCGTCGTCATCCGCCATTTTCACTTCAACCAGAGCTTTATGCTACAATTACAAACCCTCTTTAGATGGTTAACTCTAAGCCCATGTTAACAGCAATCAAAGTGCAGGAGTGAAGAAGGTGCACATCGGGCTCGAAGCAACCCAAAGGACCGTTCAAGTGGTTCGCTTTGCGTGCTTACCCATCCTGAATATGTACTCGGTATTTCTTGAATAGAAATGTTTCCATCTGCGATTCTGCGGTTCCTGCGTCGTGACTGGTCAACAATTGTAGTTGAGCTTTGCTACTCTTTGCTCCTCTTGATATCTCGGCGATCTGCGACGCCCACTAACGCCGAAGTCATGTCTCCATATCTCCGTCCTCCCTTCTCGTTCCTCTCCCCTCTCTTTACCTTATTCCTTCCCTTACTCGCATCGCGAGATACCCCACCTTCTCATCACGTCTATCATCCCGGCCGCTATTATGGGTTCAAGCGCTTTCGATCGTCTTCCATTCGAGACACTCGGACGGATTGTCCACCTTGCCCACGGAGGAAGACGACGAAGACGCCGAAGCAACGGCGCTGAGTCTCATGCTCGTTTGTGAGCGCCTCTTTGTGAGTACCCGTGCAAGATTGTACCCGCACCATACTAACGACGGGCCAGCAGCCTCATGCCCAGCAGTCCTTTTACCGGGACATCACGCTGCGTAGCACTCGCGCCGCGACCTCTTTTCTAGCAACTGTACCTTTTCGAGACGCCCGAGCTTTCGATCATAGCCACCAAACGGCTGTTCGGAATTAACAGTCACAATCGACCGACATCGGTTTCCGGACATCAAGTCGCTCGATCAAACTGCATCCCTAGTCTTCCTGCTTGCTCCATCAGCTGGAATCTTTTCGACGCCACGCCAAGACCGCGCCTGATGTTGTCGGCACACCCGCAGGACTTTAAACAATGATAGCGTTGTCTAAAGCCTCTGCGTCCACGCATTGCACTTGCAGGTCAACCTTGACCTGATGGACATGCCCGCGTACACTCTGGCGTGTCTCGATCGATTCGAAAAGCTGCGCTATCTCGATGTGGCGGCAGAAATCGATCCAATGGAACCTTCTATCGACGCTCAGCCTATAAGCCTGCCCACCTTGACTGAGTTGACCATAGACCATCCTCTGACTGCCATCGGAGATGGGCGCTGGCACGCCCGCGTGTTCTTGTGAGTCTGACTACCCTAACCGTTCACATCGATGATTCTACACCGCCTCCGTCTCTCGTCGATTCGTGGCGCTGCATGGAGGGAATCTCAGAGAGCTCGCCATATTTTCCTCGGGAGCTGCTTTCGAGCCGCTTCTCCATGGCTGTCCTGCTCTTCGGGTCCTGTCCATCTCTTCTCCTGGACTCCCGTCCACCTGCACACCGCCATACCTCCTCGTATATTTCGAATGTGCTTCTACATTTCCCCAAGTCACCTTGAAGGCCTTCGCAAAATTTCGATGATCTTACGCAACAGAAGCGCGCTTCACTGCGTGAGATTCTGCTCGATCATTCCACCGACATTTTTCCTGGGCTCACACGGAGGACCTTCGTCTGCTTGGGTGGGCGGTTCGTTAATCCGCTTGGCTGAAGAGATGTGGTATAGCGTTACTTGATGGCCAGTGTTTTGCGCTGGAAAGCAACTTGTAGAATATGCGCGCATGATCAACGGTGTCCGGAGTACCGACCGCCTGCAAGCAACTTTGCCAAAGCTGCTGCCGTCTATTCAAATTTCGGTCCGGAATGCATACGCAAAGAAGGCAGACGTCAGACAATTTTTGTACTGCATGTCACGTTACGTTTGCACGGCGCTCGATAGCGCCGGCGACGCCCTCCAACCTTTTGAACCAGTCCCAGTCCGCAGCAATAATAACGTCGATAAATCGCATTAAAAAAGCTCAGTTTCTCCAGAGAGGTATATAGCCTATTTCCCTCAATGTAACATCGTCTTTCAGTGGGAGGAAGGCAGCGATCCAAACCTCGTCGCCAGTGGCAGCCAACTACCTACTTGATCCGGAAGCATACAATATACTTCGGCTGGACGCTACAGGCTGGATCAATTTTTGTGTTGATTGATTGAAGCGACACAAACTCGCCACGCCAATCTTGATGGCGCTAGGTTACCTGCCAGGCGCGTAGGCCTAGGAGGACAATCAAGATGAGGACTTCTCACAGTATCGTGGGAGACATCTGTGCGCCACCGCGGCAATCAACCGGTTAGACAGTTCAGAAGCAGTAGTTAAAAGGTTTCTTCAATACAAGCAGGATGCGGAAGAGCCTGACTGACTGTGACTTGCGGCTGGTTGCCTCGCCGAAACTCGGCGCGGCGCGCACAGCCATCGAGCTTCCCGCCTCTTGACCTCGAACCACCATTGTCGCCTTACTTTCGGCCACTGTTACTGACCGCCCGTCCAAGATCTCTCTCGCTCCACGCATTTAATGTCCTCTTCACGTACGGCGCTCATCTCAGCCGCGGCCGTGCTGGCCCCGACCGTCCTGCTTCTCACTCTCCCGTTCGTCCGCAAGCCCACACCTCGTCCGAAACGCGCGCCTGTCGTCCTGCCTGAGGGCGTCTCTCGCATTTTCACCCCCGATGGTCTCGAGGTTTTCGTCGGAAAGGGAAAGGAAGCGAGTGACAAGCAGGCGCCTATCCTTTGCCTCCACGGCGGTTTCGGAACTGCGCTGTGCTACTCGCGGTGGTTGCCTTACTTCGCCGAGCGCGGACGGACGGCATACTCTCTTTCCCTGTCTGGTGCGCCGTTGATCCTTATGACCGCTGAAGAACTGTACTGGTGCTGAGCACTATTCTGCAGGCCACGGCGAATCTCCTCGTCCTTCGGACTTCACCACCCGCACCGTGTCCGGCTTCGCTTCCGAACTGAGCGCCGCGCTCGGCTACATCCGCTCGCTGCACCCTGATGCGCCTGAGCCGATCCTCGTAGGACACTCGGCCGGAGGTGGACTCTCGCAGTACACGCTGGACCGCGGTTTGGCTCAGACATCGGCCGTCGTTCTCCTTGCCCCCTTCCCGTGCACCGGAGGCTGGCCGGTGTGCGTACTCAGCATTATTGCACTCCACCTTCGTGTTCTATCCATTGATTACACGACGAACCCTTTTAGGTACATCAACTGGGCGCGCCAAGACGCTCTTTTTGGCATTCGCATGTTGCTTCATGGGGGCGATCCGCGGTCCCCCCTCTCCTCACCCTCGCTCGTCAAGGGCGTGTTCTTCGGTCCCTCACTGCCTGACTCCGCTGTCGACTCGTTCTACAAGAACATGAACCACGAAGAGTCGATCAGCTGGCCGAGCTCCATGCTCCTGCGCTTCGCGGACGCGCGGAAGGTCGAGGCCGCCGCGAGTGGGCGGGTGCTGCTTGTGGGAGGGGAGAAGGACGTGCTCATGAGCCCGCGGGTGATGCGCGGGCTCGGAAAGGAGTACGGATGCAAATTGGTGCTCATTCCGGGTGCTGGTGAGTCTTGCCTCTTGACCGATCATGTCTATCGTTAGCTAACGAAAGGGCGGGTGGCAGGCCATCACATGATGCACGACACGCCGTGGAAGGACGCGGCGGACGTGGTGCTGGGACAGATTGAACAATGGGGCTTGTGATAGAGTGGCTTCAGCTAGAATGAAATGACACGCCACTCACAGCTTGCGGCTTGTCTCTGCGTGGAGCTATCTGTCTTTTGAGGAACCTCTGGTTGTCGATACTGCTTGCTAAAGAGCGAAGCCAGTGAAGTCAGCTTTCATATATTGCTGTATCGTGCTTCGTCGGGAGAAGCATTGGTGTGGCTTTCAAACGAAGGGTGACATTCGTGTCGCTGGTTTGTCAAACCTGCGCGAGGCTCGCAAATGACGAAACCGGCCTGCATGAACATATATGGCTTCGACTTCTCCGACGTACCAGTTGCACCTCCCCGTATACCAAGGAAAAGGCAATATCCTGCTGTAAAGGAGTCGGGAGCCGGTACCACATCGATTGTCTCTCGGCCCAGCTGCTCTGAATCGCCACGCTCCATTCAGGCTTCCAGCCGCGCTGCTCCCATCCGCGCTTCGCAAGCCAGTCGGAGGGGCCCTGTCAGTAGTCCGGGCAAACTGTTCTGTCAACGCAGTCTCACTGCGAGGAATTGTCAATACCGACCTTGATCCCTCTTGGGAGGACCTTCCGAGGCTCCTTTTTCGGCTGTTCAACACATAGTCACTTAGTATACGTTCCTCACGCTTCCTCGGGCCAGCTGAAGAAATGGTTACGAACCCCATGTGTCAGTTGCCTGTCATCGGCCATGCTGAATAGGCGGAGCAATTTCTCCTGGCACCGGCGCGCAAGTGTGCTTCGAAGAAAGTCCCAGCTACCTGCGCTGCCTTCGCCGAACGACACTGGAAGGACTCTGGGGGCAACGAGCTCATCCCGCTGCTCGATGAAGCGTCGGTACTCTGGCGAGTCGACAGCAACGCCGAGCCTTGCGGTTGCGCGGCGTACGGAAGTCTGCAGCCTTGACTCCTGAGAACGTGAGGGCTCAACTGTCAGTGAACCGATGGAACAAACATAACGGGGACCTCGCCTCTCTTTCAGAGCGCTGTATTCGGCCCTGCACGTTGACGGTTGAGGTAACAAGGAGGTAAGCTTCCGCTTCATGGGTCCGGGAAGGAAGGGCACTTGCTGCAGACTCCTTCGGACGCTTAGCACCCTGCCATGTTGACGAAGCTGGCTCTCCAGAAGGCTTCGTTCCCGAAGAGGGCTGAGAAGAATAGAGCCGCGCTGAGAGAAGCAATGGGGAGCGCGGTAGAGCGAGATTACTCGCGGCCGAACAAACGATCGGAAAGAAACGAGCATGTGAGCAAGTGTGAGCGGGCGAGGTCTGAGGGAGTGGAACGAAGGCAAGAGAGAGAAGGGAAGAGCGAGAAGGGGATATTTCCGTTTCGATGGAAGGCGAGAGCGAGATGGCGATGTCTCCTTTGTCGAAGGCAGGAGCGAAAATGTGATGCTCCTTCGTTTGTCGCCGTGGCTGCAGGCGTACCCAGCCGGGCTCCCCTTTATCTCTTCTCTTCCTGGCCTGCGGGCTGCAGGTCAGCAGGCCACGGCAAATCATCGATGGTAAGGCATATGATGGGCACTGCAGGTCATCTACCATTTTCAGGATTGATCCTCGTCAGTGCGTGTTGAAAACAGCATGAACTATCAGAGGTGAAGTCACAGCGGTGGCGACCGGCTCTGCCTCGAGGAGAGCCACTGCCCTTCTTCTTGTGATGAAGGTCTTCCCATCATCTCAAAATATGTCTTAAAATACGTGCTTTGTGTTGATGAAAGCGGAAAAGGGAGGCTGGAGAAACAGTCGTAAGGTACAGTAGTCAAGGGGTATTAACCTAACCATAAACGCGCGGCGACCTCTCCCTCAACTCCCTCCCAAACTCTCCATAAACCATCACCTACACACTCCCCGCAGTTCACCATACACCGCTTTGCACTGCTGTAACGTCCTGTAACGACATCAGTTTTGCTTTCTGTACCGCCCATAATGTATGTAACGGGAGGCCTGGTCGTGATCCCTGCTGGTTGTCGAGCTGACGCCCAGATTCTGATCCCACAGGGCCACCCTCCCGCCGTTCTCTCCCTCCCCTACCCCGCGGCCGCCATCCATCCCATTTCCCTCCAATCTCCCGCATGCGCCCTCCCCGCTCGGATTTGGCTTCGGATTCGGCCTCTCCGCGCCGTCCTCGCCTGCACGGACGCCGTCCCAGGCCCCGACGCCGAGCCGTGTGAAGCAGGCCCGCAAGCGCGAGGAGGATGAGGACATGGACCAGGAGGACGAAGCGGAGCGGGAGCGGGAGAGGAGTCGGGTGGACGAGAGGGCCATCAGGGGCGGGAAGAGGGTCAAGACGGCAGTGCCGTCTTCTGCCCAGGCGGGTCATCCGCACGGCGGCGAGAGTGAGAAGAAGGAGGAGGAAGGACAGGATCTGGGAGTACTACTTGGTGAGTACTACTGTCTTGCGGTGCACGGAACTTAGGATGGAAGGGGACAGTTGGGGGCGGATCTGTTGGCCACTCGGTGTGGTGAACTGACGTTGCCTTTGTCCACCTCCAGCATCCCTCCCTCCGGCATCTCTTCTCCCTCTCCTCACATCCCTCCTAACTCAACGACCCGACCTCAAGTCCACGGTTTTTTCGCTCCTCCCGACGCCGACCCTCCAAACATTCCTCTCCGCGCTCCAAACCTCCACCCAACAAGTCCTCAGCTGCCTCCCGCTCTCGTCCCGCCCCTCTTATATCCTCTCCCGCGCCCGTCTGCCCCTTCTCGAATTTGCCAAGATCCCCTCGGCCTACCTCCCCTACTTCCTCAAC
>JTLS01001066.1:0-10918 GCA_000826855.1 Basidioascus undulatus | reverse complement strand
CGCCACTCACCGCGCTGTACCAGATTCTCCTTGAACTTTCTGACAGAGCTCATGACCTCCTCCGCCCTCCTCTCCATCTCCCTCTGGAACCGCGCCCGGCCCTCCTCCCGCACGCGGTCCATCTCCTCCCTCCTCCTTACATCCTCGGCCTCTTCGCGGCTCAGCGCGGTCGGGTCCGCGAGGAGGAACCCGCGGAGGGTCGAGCTGTTCGAGATGGCGCGGGAGGAGAGGAACGCGCGGAGGTAGGCGCGCAGGGTCAGGCGGTTCTTTTCCCGCGCGAGGGAGGAGGTCGGCTCGGGAGGGGCTGGAGGAGGAGCGGAGATGGAGGTGGAGTAGTACCAGGAGGACCAGCCGGAGGTGGTGGTGGGCGAGGTGGTGGGGGTGTCGTCGGTCGAGTTGATGGACGGCGCGGGGGAGTCGGGCTCGGCCGCCTGAGAGGTCGAGGAGGACTTGTCTTTGCTTGGGGGAGGGCGGACTTCTTCTTCGGGGAACTCGCGCCGGAGCTGTTCCCAATGCGGGATGAGCTTCGAAGGATGTGAGAGGATATGAAGGCGCACCTCGTCCGCCAGACGCTTGAAGTCGCCGTACCGCCGAGAGACATAAACGTCTTCCGGCGGGCCGTCGCCGTGCGTCGTCCTCGTCCGGATGATGAACTCCTGCGTGCGGGAAACTCGTCAGTTCCTCCGCCTAAACCACCATGCCGAACCACACCCCAAACGCACCTCATGAGCCCTATGCCTAACCTTCCCCTTGGTCACGACCGACCGGACCGTAACGATGTTGATATCGATCGCCGTGCCGTTCCTGAGCCTCGCGCGCTCGCTCGCCCTCGCGCGCTCCTCGTCCATGCGCCGCAGGTCGGACTGCTCAACCTGCACGACCTCCTCGCCACCGTCGACCTTGACGCCGGCGCCGAGCATGAGCGCGAGGTGCTTCTCGACTTTGGCGCGCATCGCCTGGCGCTTGCCCTCCTCCTCCTCGTCGCCCGTCGTCGCGAGGTTGCGTTCGAGAAAGTTGTGCAGGAACACTTGGACCTTGTCCGCCCAAAAGTTCTGGGGCGCGGCGGTGAGGAAAGGGAAGGTGAGGACGAACTATTACCCCCTCTCACACTGTCAGCTCTTCAATCTCTCTCCCAGCGTGCCGAGATAAACAAGCCCACGCACCTGATGGAATATGAACCGCAGAAACGGCAAGTCAAGCGGCTCGGCTCTCCTACCGTCGCCCGACTTGGCGGGCTTGAACGGCGGGCCAAAGAAGGAGAGCGCATCAGGGCGGGCGAGGAGGTCAAGCTCGGCGGCGAACTGCATGCCGATGAGCTGCTTCTTGAGGTAGTGTGCCCTGAGCGGGCTGAGCGCCCAGGGTTGGTCGGCGGGTGCGAGCTTTGCTCTGAGCGCGTCGAGCGAGACCTCCTTGAGCGCGGTCACGCCTGAGACGGTCGGGACTGCGCGGATCTCGGGCGGGGAGGGTGCGGTTGCGGATGTGGAGGGCGGGGGCGGCGGGGGACGAGTTGGGGGTGCAGAGGCATGGGAGAGGGATGAGGAGCGCGAAGAGGAGTTGGAGAGGGCTGTGCTCTTTGGTCTGGGAGTGTCGTCTTCTGGGGAGGATGAAGCTGGGGCGTTGTCGGCGTCTGCGTCGGGCGGGGGCAGGGGCGGAAGGGACTTGCCGACGGGTGAGGATGCGGTCGGATTGGAATCGGAGAGCGACAGCCGCGATATCGGGCTCGCAATCTCAGACGGCTCGCTGCCGTGGCTCATCGCTGGCGATGGACTGCACGACGGTGGAGATGGCGAGATGAGCGTAAAGGGCAGGAGGAAGGGGCAGCAGGGTGCGCGATGACGCCCTCCCTGGGCTCAGCAATCGTTGCACGTGACACTGGCACTGCGTTCGCAGCCTGGAATAACTTGTACAATCAAAAGCGGGCAGGATAGTTGCCTATTGATAGACGCACAGAACAGACGGTCAAGAGAACGTGCGAAGGGAGGTGTACGGCTCGAACACAGGGAGACAGCGAGGGCATTCGTTCAGCACAGTCAAGTCATCACCCCTCAGCAACGGATGCAGTCTAGATCTATCGGTTGTGCATGTGCAAATAGTGCTGCGAGAGCCAAGAAACCATCAAGCCAGTACAACAATAAGGTGAACGACATAGCGAACGATATAAACGAAGGGCTGCTGGGTGGGTATGGCAGCGAGTGTAGGGTAGGGTATGCACGAAAGCATGAAAGCGAAGGGATGAACCCGCATGTACCATATCGAAGTGAAGCGCGCGAAAGGAAGAAGAAAAGAAGGTATGATTGGGATGTCGTGAAAGTGTGAAGGGAGGGAATGATCGTAATGTGGGCGAAAGGGAAAGGGGCATCACAGCGACGGCGCCGGCGAATTGCGCGAGGCCCGCGAGCCAGAGGACGACTGCCTCGGCGGGGACGTGTCGAGCGATCCAAGCAGCAAGCGCCGCTTCTCCGCCTCCGAGACGGCCCTGGGCGTCGGCGTGGCCGTCGGGCGGAGCGTCGCGTTCGACGCGGGGTCGTGCGCGTGCGTACGGGGAGGGAGGGAACTTGTCTGTGGGTGCAGAATGCCGGGATGTGAGCAAACGCCAGCAGATGAAAAATAGCAAAGAAGGAAGGGATCACTCACGCTCCCGCTCCCGCTCCCCGAGGATTCCGGCTCGGCGCTTCCGCCCCGGCCAAGACTGCTCCTGCTCGACCCGGAAGGACTCCCAAGATGAAGCCTCGCGAGCCTGGACCTCCTCGACCCGCCTCCGCCACTGCCGTTGCTGCCCTGCAAGTGCTCCACCCCCTCCTCCTCGTCCGAGTCTGCGAGTGCCGAGGGCGAACGAAGGGACGTTGTGGAGCGGGAGAACGTAGAGGGGGGCGGGGAGTCGACGGTCGGGAACGAGGGGGCTCCGGACTGGGATGAGACGGAGGAGGAGCGGAAGGAGGAGAACGACGGGCCGGGGGCGTGCCCGAATGCCGAGGAGCCAGAGGTCGACTTGACGCGCTCTTCGATCTTCTTCTTCTTGACTAGGATGCCGTGAAGGAGCTTGCCCTTCTGGCTCCTGCGTATACGGGCGAACGGGAGTTAGCCAAAAGCAGCGATGGTGATTGTCGGTCACTAAAGCGTACCAGGCGGAACGGAGAAGGTCCTTCTTCAGTCGTTCTGTAGAGAGGAACAGGTAAGCTTGATATCGTGATGATTGCAACCGACCGAGCGCACGGAAGAGATCTGCAAAGACAATCGATCACCGCGTCAGTACCGCACTTGAGCATGTTCAATTACAAAAAGACGCACCTTCGAACGAGCCCACAAGATTGGTATACTGGATCGTCGGCGACGCGAACGCGAGGTCGTAGAGGTCGAGCAGGCTTTTGGAGCTCCGATCGCTGTGGGTGTGCATGCGATAAGCATCGGAAGTCGAAATGCAGAAGGCGGCTGCAGTTTACCTCTTGTACGTTAGGATGACTCTGCAGAAGAAGCGTCAGCGTTCTGGCCGAGTCTTTCGTGGGTGGAGAAGGGAGACGTACGTAGTCGGGTGCGCCTTGACGTATCTGCGAAAAGCCCCACCCAACATCAGTGCTTAGCGCAAAGCGACTTCCTCAACGCAGCAACGTACACGAAAGTCCGATTCGACGACGCCCTCATGCGCATCTCCACCGCGTCCTTACTCTGCTCATGCCTAACCCTCGAGAGCGTATCGCTCGACGCAACCCTCCTGAGCCTTCCTATCCCGCCCGCACCGCCCGCGCTCCTGACGCTCAAGTGCGACGCCGACTCGTGCGAGACGCGGCGCGGGCGCTCCGGCCGGTCGAGGGCGCTCCGACCGCTCTTGCCGCTCTTGCCGCTCCGCACGCTCGGCGCGGAGGAGGACGCGGGGTACTCGTCCGCTTGCTGCGCTGACGAGAACTGCAGTTCTCGCCGCGCTTGGCGGTCCGCGAAGACGTACGCCATTAGGCGACGGCCGATCGACTTCTCGATCTGCACCTTGATCGGCGCGAGCTCGAGGTCGAAGGAGTTGACGATCTGAAGCGGAGTCGCAGTTCAGCGGAGGGCGTCTTGTTCAGGTTGGGGAAAGACACATACAGAGATGCCGCCGACGGGAGCCAGCAAGCTCCAGCTCACGCGGACGAAGGGGATGTTCTGCAGAAGCGGCGTCAACGCCCTTTCCCAGAATCATATAAAACGAGATGCGGAGACGGACCTTCGGAGGGCGGTACTGCAAGCTGATCATCTTGCTCGGGTTGTACTTCGTGATGATCTCCGAGAAGAGCGCGTCCGGCGTGCTGTCGAGCGCCGAGAAGTCCTGGAGCACGATCGTGTTGAGCGTCGAGTTGTCGCTGTTGTTGAGCCACGACGTCCGGACGCCTGCCGCAATGCCCTCGTATCAGCACAACCTGACCGAGATAGATTGAAAGCAGTCAACCCACCCTTGGCGGTGAGCTTAGCTAGCAGTGCATCGTCCTGCGCGCGCATGTGCCAGCCCAGCTCGGACGCACGGACCTCGAACAGCGTCGCGGGCTTCTTGGCCTTGTTCGCCTGGTCGGACGCCTCCTGGTTGATCGCGTCGAAGATGAGGCTCAGCTCCTCGGTGAGCTCGTGCAGCTCGATGCGAAGGTCCGTGAGCTGCTTCTGGTCCGACTCGGTGAGGACGTCGGCGTGCAGGTCGTACTGCACGCGCAGCTCGTGCAGGGACCGGATGCGGTCTTGCAGCGACTCGACAACATCCGCCATCCCTGAATACCGAACGTCAGTTCGTGCGTCAATAGGACCGGTTACGAAAGCGCTCCCAGCTTACCTTGCAGGTTGTGGAAATCGTACGAGTAGACGAACGTCGCGAGCTTCAGACTGCGCTCGCGAATGTGCGGGTCACGATACTGCAGATCATCCCACGGGTCAGCCACATCCTCATCTGGAAACACAGGCTTCAGGCAAAGAGCGCACCAGCAGCAGGTCCGTAACGACGTTGTACAGCGCCGCGAAGTGAGTGGAGCTTGCCGAGACGGAGAAGCGCGGAACGTTGACTTTGATCAAGTCCTGCAGTCCATCGTTTTGTCAGATGCCTGCTGCAATAGACGTTAAGCGCTGCGCTTACCATGTAATGCCGCAAATGTCCGTTGTGCGTGAGCTCCTTCCCGTCGAGGTTGGCAACCGGGCGGAACGTCCGGTGCATCCGCAGCTGTGCAGAGAAGACGCATATCAGCTATGCAGCCATAGTCGGCGGCGGACAACAAAGCGCACCGTGTTGAACTTGTCGTAACGGAGCGTCGCGCTGGTCTGTGGGACCAAGCGGTCGAAGATCTGCGACTCGAAGCGGAGGTCAATGAGTGTCTCCAGCGGGACGTAGTCCTGCCCGAGGCCGGTCGCCGGCTCGGTGCGGTGCGCCTTCGGGAAGAACGCTTGCAGGCCGTCAAGGTTGACGTAGTTGCTGAGCAACAGTGTCAGCTTGTGGTGAAATCGTAAGGAAGGAGTAGGAAAGAGGACGCACCGGTGCATGACGACCGAGTTGATCGGATCCTCGCGCACCGTCTCGTCGCGAACCGAGTACGTCTGCAGCCGAGCGTGCACGGCCGCAAGGACGATGACGGAGTCGTCGTCGAGCTCACTGCGACACGCGATCTGCGGCTTCATCAGGACGACCGCGTGTGACTCCTTGACGGAGAAGCCCTCGTCCGAGAGCCCTTCGCGCGGGTCCGGCACCTGGTCGGGGCCCGGAACCGGGAGCCCTTCCTCAGCCGCGTCGACGTCCGCGTCGGTAACGACGTGCTCGCCCGTGCGGTCATTGCCGCCCCCGTTCGAGAGCATGTTGACGAGGCGGCGGACAGCCTCGGGGTCGCCCTGGCTCGGGAAGTGGCGGTGGCTGCGCGAGCGACGAGCTTGCGGGTGGTCTTCGGTATTGACGAGGTTCCGGATGAAATGGACGGCCCTGTAAATGTTGAACCGCATGCTCAGTAATCCGTACGCGCGCCACACTCGCTTTTGACTCACCGAGCCGCAAGCTGGTACTCTGACCCGCGACGCAGACGGGACGCCTGGTAGTACCGAAGAAGGATGTTGCGGACGGAGTTGGATATGAAGATGGTGGGGTTGTGGCAGAAGTACCGGTTGTCGAAGCTCTCGAGCTTCTCGTAGAACTGACAACAAGTCGAGCGTTAGTTCGGCTTGTGTATCGAATATAAACGAGGATATACGTACCCCGGCTACGGAGAACGGCAAGCGGTAGCGGCCGTGGATGTCTTCCTGGTTCGAGCCATAGCCCTCTTCGGGCGGTGCAAGGCCGCGCTGGACGTTGCGCTCCGCCTGGATGAGATGGCGGATGTACGCCTCGAGAAGCTCAAGCTTGCGGCGCAGGCTGGCATCGCTGTCCTCGTTCATGTCGTCGCTTGGCTGCGAGGTATTCGCGCAAGTATCAGCGCAGAGTTGAGGTGTTGCGACAAGGTGGGTACACACCAATGAGGACGTCGAGGATTCTGCGGAACCCCCTTCGGCAAGGCGTTCCAACGCGGCGCGCAGCTCCTCCGCCCTCGCCTGCGCAAGCTGCTTCTGCACCGTGATCGGATCTGCTCATACAACCGACGTAAGCAATCAAGCTACGCGGCGCCTGCCGGGGAACAGCAACTTACGCAAGTCATGCGCCACGACGTCTTCCGACCCGAACTTGCTGATCTCCGGCTCCGCGCCGTCGTCGCCCAGACCGCCCTCTCGCTTGACGCGAGTGCGCCGCGAGTACGAGAAGCGCGGACAGGTTCCGCAGGGCAGGAGCCGCATCATCGGAGCGAAGTCGCGCGGCTTGCCGTCTGCGCAGAGGTCGACGTAGTCGTCCAGGTCGATCCCTGCATTCGCTTACTGTGAGCTGGCCAACCCAACCGCGCGCGCGAAGAAACAGGAAAAAACGCACAGTCAGGCATCTCGAGCGCGAGGTCTGGAGCAGGGCGCATCTGGTCCTCCGGGAACTCGTCGCCCTCCTGATCGCGCGCGTGGTCGACCTCGTCCAGGTTGCCGTTGACGAAACGCGCGCACATCGCGCGGATCTCGCTGTCGGTGAGCGTAATGAGGACGGCGTAGAAGGGCTTGTGGCGGATCGTCCGGCGCTCGCCCGTCTCCTTCTGGAGAACGGTCGTCTCCTGATCGCGCTGGTGCATCTCGACCTGGAACGAGTCGATGCGCGCTTTGACACCAAGGTGGAGCGAGCGCAGCTCCGGGCTGTGCGGGTCAAACTCCATGCGGTAGACGTGCGAGATGAAGAGCGGGGAGAGCTGGAAGCGGTACGCGATCGTTGCGAGGTGCTTGCCGAACTTCTTCGATGGCGGAGGCCTGCAGTAAAGAATATTGTTCAGCATCGTCCGACTGAGCGGGACCATAAAAAGGACGCACGCGTTGGGGAAGATCTTGCCCTGCCGGATCGGAAGGGACATCGTGCCGTCGAACAGTCGCCACCAAGCCCAGAAGTGCGCCGTTGCGTACGGGCTCATGTGTATGCTGTTGTAACCCGTCGAGCCGAGACCGTCCGCGGGACGAGTGGGCGAGACGACGGAGAGGCCGAAGTGGATGAAGTCGCTGCGGAAGCCGCTGTACGAGTCAAAGGCCTATGAAGCAGCTCGAAAATCAACCTCCTGATCACAAGACAGACTCGACCGAACAGCAGGCTAAGTGCGTACGATACCAGGCTTGACTTTGGCGTGCTCCGCAGCCAAAAGTGCGACCTCCCAGTGCGGCTTGAAGTCGAAGAGACGACATTGGCGGCTGCAGACACGTTTGACCCTCGTCAGCCTCATTACGACGCTGAAAAGAGCGAATGAGCCAACGCACTGGAACGAACTGGCGGTGCACTTCTCGCACTCCGGGCCGCACGTCCTCTCGAACAAGAAACTGAACCCCATGCGCACGCCGTTCTGGAACTTCGCGCAGACCTTCTGAAATCGGTCGTCGTCCTCGCCGGCATCGATGGGCGAATCGGTGCCATGCACGTGGCGGTGCATGCCCGCGTGCGCCTCGCCCGGGCGGAGCGTGCCGAGCGCGGCGATGTCGACGTGCCGCTTGAGGTCCGGAATCGCGATCACGAGCTCGTCGCCGCGCACTTGGACGAGCTCGTCCTCCGGGTTCGGCAGGCCGATGCTCAGCGAGGCGTTCCCGCGGAAGCAGAGCACGAAGCCCGCGCCGTTGCTAGTGATGGCGTAGGGGTCGCGCGAGCCTTTAAGCCGAGGCGTCGAGCGTCAGCGCGCGGCTCGAGCAGCTTGGAGCGAAGGAAGCTTACCCTTCAGGTTGACCTGCACGTCGCCCGTCCCCGTGAAGTTGAAGAGGCAGTGCCAGTGGCAGACGAGGCGCAACTGCAGATCGGGTTGTCAGCAGCCTGCCCTACACAACCCTAATGCACAACAAGTACCTTGTCCCAGAATCTGAATGCGGCCGACAAAGCGGTCAGTGTCTGCCAGACTTCCCCGATAAGTCAAAGCGCAACCGAACGCACCCTACGCGCTCAGACGGGTCCGAGGGCGGGTGCGTGAACGACTCGATAACACGCTGGACATCCTGCACGGCGGGCATGATCGACGCGCCGTGGGTAAACACCACAACGGGCTGGGAGCTCTTGACGTTGATGCTGTACCCCCACGCACCATATTTCTCTCAGCAGCCACCCCATACTCTCGGGATAAAACGAGGGCGTACACCGGATTGGTGGCGGTCTTGACGGGCATGACGGTCTTGGGTACGCGCACGACCATCTCCGGCGAGTGCCGGTGGCCCGCGCCGGTCGGGAGGATCTGGACGTCGTGCCAGTGAGTGGACGCCCCGCCGGGGCTGAGCTCCTCGAAGATGACGAGGTCGGTCTGGAGGTCCCACGCGGGCGCAGTGGCGGTCTCCGTCCCGTCCACGCTAGGGATATGCAGGAGCGGGATGGGGTAGTCCCTGAGCGTGACCTTGGCGGAGGCCATCGCCCACCTTAGCCGGAGGGGGATGAGGAGGCTGTACTCCTGATCGTGGGGTACGCCGCCGGCGAAGTCGTGCAAGAACTTGGGGACGTGGGAGACAGGGAAGCTAGGCCCGGAGATGGCGAGGTCGACGGCGCGGAGGGTCATGCGCACCAGGGGGGCAGCGCGGTCGGGCGGGAGCATGTGGATGGGCGGCTTGCGCTGCTCGGGGCGGTACGGCGCCGAGCGGCCCTGGATCCGCCGCACGACGTCCTCCTCACGCCGCCGCTGCTCCTCCTTCGCCGCGCGGATACGGCGGATCCAGCTTGCCGCGTTGTACAGGTCAAGCTGCTCGCGCGCCTCGAGCACCGGCACAGCGTACGTCGACGCGAACAGAGGGTCCTTCTTTGCCGCTCGGATTGCGGCGACTTTCCGCTCGAACGCTGCGTCCCGGTCCAGCCGCCCGCGCTGCTCCTCGCTCCCCGCGCGCCAAATGAGGTTGAGGCGGGTCTCTGTCCCCACCACTTGCATCCATCAGCGTGTGCCCAACATCCGAAAGCCCCAAAAATGCAACGCACCGATCGGGTCGTCCTGCGCCTCAACCGTAACGATCCCGACCTTGAGCTGCACAGCGGGGACGCGCTTGGGGCCCTCGGCCTCCGGTTCAGGCGCATGGAGGCTCCCGCCCCTGAGCACCCTCCCCAGCTGCTTGACCGCCTTCGCCGTGCACTTGACGTCGAACACGAGATCCGCAAGCACGAACCCATGCGGGAAGCGCACGCGGGCGCCCTCGCCCTCGAGGCGGACGGGCTGCGCGGGGCCATCGCCGGTGGGGACGTGCACGCCGCGCGGAGCGCCGACGGTCCAGTTCCGGAAGCGGAGGAGCTCGTCCCACAGCCCGGAAACCTTCGGGCTCGGCGTCGCGATCGTCAGTGACTCCCAGGATGCGGACATGCCGCCGCTCGAGGCGGGGAGGTGCCGGAGCTCGACGAGGCGCAGGCGCGTGAAGAGCCGCGAGCCGAGCGGGAAGAGCGCGATGATCTGCATGTCGGAGATCTCACAGCGCAGACCAAACGTCTGCTTCTCGCCCCGCTCATCCTCCTCCGGCTCCTCCGGCTCCTCCGGCTCCTCCACCTCGTGCTCCTTAGGAATCAGACGCGGCGCGGCCGGGCGAGGGGGAAGGAGTCCATTGGCGGTATCTAGCGCGATCATGACGCTGTACGCGCTGGCAAGGTCGAACCTGACGAGCAGCGCATGCGCCTCCGTCGTGACATCAGTCTGGGCGGCGGGCTCGCCCTCCCTCCGCTGGACCATTAGCCTCCCCGCGGCCTGCGGAACACGGACGATGTAGTGCCTATCGGACCTGCCCTTGGGGAGGGCGCCGCTCGGCTTGTGCCCGCCCGTCCCATAGAATATATCGCGCTTCTGCTGCTCGCGCTCTCCCGCGCCGCCCCACGTCCGCTCCTGGTACTCCCACGCGCGGGGCTGGGGCGCACCGGACCTGGACGACGGGGCGCCGCCAGCGTCGAGGGACGATGTGCGGCGGTGCACGCGCACCAGCTCCGTCTGCGCGTCCTCCGACGCGTTCAGCACGGGCGCGAGAATGAAGTCGGCGACGGTGAGCTTGGCGACTGCTGAGTCGCCGCCGGTCTTCTCGAGCTCGACCGCGGTGGAGAGGGCTTGGACGACGATGTCCTCGGGCAGGTCGAGCAAGGGGCGCTGCGCGAAGGGGAGGTTCCGCCTGCGGATGCGCGGCGTGTGGTCGGAGGACGACGGGGACGCGAGGGACGCGTACTCGGCTACGAGGCGCGTACGGAGGCGGACGCCCCGCGTCAGGCGCAGGAGCGGACTCGAGGGCGACGGGTCGAGGCCCGCGAGGAGGACGTCGACCGACCCGACTGACGCGTAGAGCGCTATGCCCCGCGGGAGCCGGTCGAGTAGCGGCCTAGGCTGAGGCTTCGGTGAAGTCGGCGCGGGGGAGGGGGCGGACGCAGAAGCCAGGACGTGCCGGACCATGT
>JTLS01001065.1:0-10922 GCA_000826855.1 Basidioascus undulatus | reverse complement strand
CCCCTCCCACTTCCCCACTTCCCCACTATCCAGTTCCTCCCCTTCCTTCTTATGCCGATCCTCTCCGCACCCACAGATCAAGCTCTGCTACCTCGAGTTCCTCACCGACGCGCCCATCCTCGCGCTCGCCGCCTCCTGCCCCTACCTACTCGAAGTCGACCTCGTCTCCGTGCCCCTCATAACCTCCACCGCGATCTCCGCGCTCTGGGCGCGCTCGACCAACGTGCGCGAGCTGCGCCTCGCGCAGTGCGTCGAGCTGACGGACGACGCGTTCCCGGTGCCCATGCCCGGCGCCTCGCGCGCGTTCGACCACCTCCGCATCCTCGACTTGTCCGGATGCGCGCAGCTCACGGACGATGCGGTCGAGGGCATCGTTGCCCACGCGCCGAAGATTCGGAACCTTGTTTTGGCTAAGTGTACCGGGCTGAGCGACGCGAGCGTGCATGCGATCGCGAAGCTGGGGAAGGCGCTGCACTATCTGCATTTGGGGCATGTCGGGAGGTGCGTGCTTTGTTGAGGCCGGGTGGGGAGGCGCGCGAGGCTGATGTGGGATGGTGCATGGCGGGGTGCCCGGCAGCTTGACGGACCGTGCAATCTCGGTCCTGGCGCGATCGTGCACTCGCCTGCGGTACATCGACCTCGCATGTGCGTGTGGTCCTTCCCTCGGATGCTGGGGGAACACTCCATCTCACGCCCCCTTTCCTGCACCGCTCCTAGGCTGCCCCAATCTCACCGACATGTCCGTCTTCGAGCTCGCCTCGAACCTCCCCAAACTGCGGCGCATCGGTCTCGTCCGAGTGCGTTCCCTCCCTCCTCCCCTTCCCCCACCCCCTCTCATTTCATCCCTCTCACCTTCCCCCTGCACCTCCTCCCCACGCCACGCCACCCATCCCCGCAGGTAACCAACCTCACAGACGCCGCGATCTTTGCGCTGTGCGAGCACTACACCGCGCTCGAGCGCATCCACCTCTCGTACTGCGAGAACGTCTCCGTCGGCGCGGTGCATTACCTCCTCAGCCGGCTGCACCGCCTCACGCACCTCAGCCTCACGGGCGTGCCCGCGTTCAAGCGCTCGGATCTGCAGAAGTTTTGTAGGCAGCCGCCGAGGGTGCGTGTTCTTTCTCTCGTCTTTCAGCGAGCCAAGAAATGGAGGCTCATTGACTGTGGCGCGCTGAACAGGACTTTACGCCGCACCAGCGCGCGACGTTCTGCGTCTACTCGGGGAAGGGCGTGCACGACCTCCGGCGCTTCCTCGCCGCGCACTTTGCCGCGCGCGGGACGGAGACGTCCTCGGGCGACGAGGACGCGTCCGACACCATCCCCTGGGAAGACATCGACGACTCCCTCCCGCCCGTCGTGCGCCACCCCACGCCCCACCACCACCACAGCAGCCACAACCACACGTCCACTTCCACCGCTGCACACCACCACCACCACCAGCACCACGCGCCGTTCAACCCCCCTCTGCACCCCCACGCGCATGCACACGCGCACGCACAGGCGCATAACGGCCGCTCGCCCTCCCCCCTGACCGACCAGTCCCAGTCGAACCCCGCCTCTGCCTCCGCCTCCACGTCCACCATCGCCCCTCCCCCTCCCCCTGCACCAGCACTACCGCTCCAACCGTACCTCCTTCCCGACCCCCACGCCCACGCCCACGCCCTCCCCGCACCATCCACATCCTACTCGTCCGCCTCCCGCTTCAGGCCGTCGCGCCTCCTCGGCGCGCTCGGGATCGGGAGCAGCCCGAGCCCGCCCCCCGCGCACCTCCCCCAGCACCCTCACCCGCAGAACGGGACGTTTGACGCACCGCATGGGTGGAGAGCTGGCGGACGGTGATCCGCTTTGTTTTAATTTTCGGTTTTGTTTTTGGGTCTTGGTCCGCGTTGGTATTCCCTTTCGGCTCCTTCCTTTCCGCCTTCCGCTTCTTGTCTCGTTTCGTCCACCGTTCATCCTACTATCCAAACAGCATCGTTTCAGTCCATCCCATCCCACGTCGTATGTCTACTTACTGTTGTACACTTCTTTTCTTCCTCACCTTCACCCCACCCGTCCTTGTCCATCACTCCCTCCAGCATTACCCTCCTTCCGCACATACAACCGCGCACGCCGTGGCCCCTCTGTCTTCGCTTAGTGATCCTCCCGACCCTTGCATGTCATTTCCCCGACTTGGCAGGCTCTTATATCTTTCTTCCCTCCCCGTTGTTGGTCGTTTGAGCTCGCTGGTCACTCGCATGCACCGTAATCGCATTTCTTTTTATCCTTCTGGCGCGGGCGTGGAGAGTTAGGCGCCTAGGAGCTTGGGCACCAAGCGAGGAGAGAACGCTCGTGCTAGAATGCGAGGGACTTGCACGTCTGTGTGCATTTCAAGTTCTGGGCGTGATGAGGAAGACGTCAGCAGTGTCTTGACCATGCTGCATGGCGGACAGGGACAGCTGCGCGCTCGGTCTGGCTCATCGGATGTAGGGTAGACGGGATGTGCGATCGCTTTCGTGCAGATATGCATATTATGTCTGGTTTCGACAAGGTGCTGCTCATAAAGGGCCCGCGGAGTTCGTTGGAAAGGTCGTCGTCCGAGCGTGAAAGTGCGGAACGGGTGGATTTCAGATGGCAGAAAATGGCCAGGCTATGGCAAGCTTGCAAAGCATTATAAAATTCATTGCTTGTGTGCAATATAGAGACAACAATCTGACAGTGTAAGCCAAGGGTAGGAGCAAGAACGGTCTTGCATGCGGCGGGGAGTACAGCGGGGGTTAAACCTGAAGGCGCCCTGAAAGCTGCGCTGCGACAGAGCCATCGCTGGAACTTCCTTGTCTAGATGCCACTGCGTAAAACGCCTAGTTCACCACCACTTCTGGGAGCACCAACGCCCTGGTAGTCTTCGCGCGGCACGGGGCCGCTTGCTCTGGTTTGCTGCGCAAGGAGGCGTCTGCTCTGGTTAAAAGGCAGACGGTGGACAGAGCTTCAGTCCTCATTCAGCCACCCCAACAGCTATCCACCCATCTCTTTCACATATTCCCCTCCTAATAATCCAAAATGGGTACATCGTCCATCGTCGCGATCATCGCATTCTCGACCACCGCCATGGCTGCGGCTGTCCCGTCGCTCGACACTGCTTCCGGCGCCAGCATGATGAACCGTCGGGAAAGAGCACAAGAACGTGCTCTGAGAAGCCTCTTGCGAGGCATATTAGGGACGGAAGCTGACCTGGGCTCGAGAAAACAGAAACATGAGGAGCACAAGAAGCCGAAGAAGGTGCACTACAAGAAGCCGGAGGAGCACAAGAAGAAGGTCTGTTTTCAGTGTCACGTCTTTCGGATGTTGAATATTGCATTGCCTGACGACATGTTTTAGGAGGTAAAGAAGAAGGAGCACAAGAAGAAAGTGCGACCGATGCTGCACTGCCATCCCTCATGGACTCAGAACTTCCGCTGATGCTGTTTTCACTAGGATGATGATAAGAAGGAGGAGGATAAGAAGCAAAATGGCAACAATGGTCGCAACAGTAACGAGTAGGTATGTGTTAACATCCCCTCACACTTTCAATCAACATTCTGACACCTGGGGATATAGGACGGCCGGGGCAACTGAACATGAGCTGCGCGCAAGTTCGGCGTGGCTCGTCTCCTTCTCGAACGACCTGGTAATTCCTATCTTTGGACCTTGCAAAATGTTGGTAACTCGATTCCCAAATATCCTTAAAAATTCCGCAACTCCGCCGTTGTGAGTGCCTGTTGTGTGTGCACGCGCCAGCGTACTTCGTCGGCCGCTCTTGCCAGTCGAAGCATGACTTGTTATGGTCCTGAAAAAGCTTTAGATGTTGTGGACAGTACCTTCCATTATAGACCCGGGATACTCCGAGGGCGCTTTCAATAGCCACACACCACTGCTGTAACCTGTGCTTGTTTACGCCGCAGATGCCTGAACTGCAAGCCTGCCGTTTTCTTCCCAACCGTCGTCCTTTGTGCTGAATTACTGTTTCTAGATGATTTTAAGGGATGACAAAACTGGACGATAAGGAGGCGGCAGTCACTCAGGAGAACGGAAGCACGGTGTAAGCGCGTTAGCGGACGAGCAAATGACTCATGCCAGTCTCGTGAGAAAGACCATTGCACGATGTGCACAGTCGCCATACCTACTATGCGTCTTATGTGTTTCAGCATTCGGCTGACAGAGTTACGACAGAGGCGCCAGCGCAGACACGAGGTGCGCAGCGAGATGACCCAAGCTCACGACACCCTGCACCCTCGCAGCAGAGCACAGTAACTCGTAAAGCAAAGCAATACATGCAAGAACGCTCCACGAAAAGCCCAACCGACAAAGCGAAACCGAAAGCGCGCTCAGAAGTAGCTGTTGAAGTCGTACGCCTCCCCCTCGACGCCAGCAGCCTTCTTCGCCTTCAGCCCCGGCCGCGCCTTGATGTCGTTCGACTTGGCCGCCTTCTCGACCTTGGCGCGCTTGGTCGGCGTGGGCGTGGCGGCGCCGGACTTGAGTATCGACTTGGGAGTGCCGCCAACAGAGGCGGCGGCGGACGCCGCCCGCCGGGACGGCCCGGCGTGCTTCTGCGCGAACTTGACGGACGCTGCGGAGGCGGCGGTAGGGGCGCCCTTCCGCTTTCGGGACGGCGGCGGGGCGGGTGTCTCCTCATCCTCTTCCTCGTCATCCTCCTCGTCGTCGTCCTGCAACGATATACGACATGTCAGTGGGGCATGTCGGTTAAGGACGACCTGTTCGAACTCACCTCATCCTCCTCGTCCTCCTCATCCTCGTCCAACTCCTCATCCAGCTCCTCCCGATCCCCAATCACGCCAAGCAGATCCGGATCCTGCTCCTCCTCATCATAGCTCGGCCCCGCGACGATCTCTCCGCCGACGGTGCGGATGAGCTCGCGGCCCTCGAACGGCGCGTCAGCGGGCGGCGTATGCATGCGGACCTCGCCGCCCTCGCGCCGGCGCACTTCTCGGCGCGTCGGCAGGCGCGCGAGGTCGGCGTCCGCCGCAGCAACGGAGGCGGCGGGGGTGGGGAGGATCGTGGCGGCGGCGGCGGCGGCGGAGGTGGAGGGTGACGTGGAGGGAGTGGGAGGGAGGGTGTAGTAGGGGAGAGTGGAGCGCGAGAAGCTCTGGATCAGATGCCGCGCTGCACCAACGGAGTCGATCACGCCGCCCTGGAATACAGAGGGGCTGTTAGACGAGGCCCGAGATGCTATACGCGGACAGGATCGAAGTGCACCTTCTTGACACGGCCCGTAGAGCGTGCGATGCCCGAGAGGAAGGCGTCAAAGTCGCCCTTGGAGAAGGCGGGGAGGTTGTAATGCAGCATGAGGTCCTCCTCGTTCGACCTCCGCATGATCCACTCGGCTGCGCGCAAAACTCCACACTATCAGCGCCGATCTCCTGTACTACCGCCCATTTAGCCTATGCACCTGCCGCCATAGGCTCCTTGATGCGCTCGACCTTGCCGAGGTTGCGGCGGAGCATGTCGCCAGTCGGGTCGGCCGAGGGAGAGGTGAAAGAAACACCAGGGGTATCGACGACGATTGCTTCGGGCGCGTCGTCCGACGATGCAAGAGAAAGACGCGCAGCAGACAGGCGGACAGTCGTCGTCGTAGGCGTCTTGGCGGTGGCGGCAGAGGGATTGGCGGAGGCGACACGGAAGAAGGGCGAGGGGAGGAGCGAGTTGAGGAGCGCGGATTTGCCGACCTGAGGGAACGAGCCACCCTTGAGCGCACTGTCCTCCAGATCAGGAAGAAGAAACCTCAAACGCACATTCGGCAAGCCAGCGACGACCACGCTGAGAGAAGCGTCCCCCTTCTTTTCCTTGGCCCATTCCAGCAGCAACTCCTTCAACGCCGCAGCGCCGAGCGGATCTTGCTTAGCCGCCGAAGAGGTCTCCGCGCCGGCCGGTGCGGGCGGTTGTGACGAGAAGAGGAAGGTGGGGAAGTGCGGGCGGAAGTGTGCGAGCCAGGCGGAGATGGTCTCCCTGGGGACGAGGTCTTTTCGGCCATCCCAAACGATATGACAGGTGAGCAGCTGCCCGTCGAAAGCAACAATTCACCCCAACAACAGACGCACCAGCCTTGTTCAGCACCAGAACGACTTTCTTTCCCTCCTCCTGGACCTTCTCGAGCGCCTCCACGCGGAAACCTATCGGGTCGCGCGCGTCGAGGACCTCCAGCACGACGTCCGCGCCGTCGAGCGCGGCGCCCAGGTCGGCAGGCGCCGGCGCAGCGAGCGCGTTGTTGACCAACGTGGGCGCCTCCTCGTCGTCCTCGTCCATGCCCTGCGCTTCCTCATCCTCCACGAGCTGCTCCGCCGCAGGAAGGCCTTCACGCTCGCGCCGCTTCGCCTCGCGCCGGGCGAGCTTGGCCTCCTCAGCCTGCAACACAACCAGCTCCTCCCATCGGCAAACCGCGACAAATCAGAGCAAGACTATTGGAACGTACCGCCCGACGACCAGCTTCGATCTCGGCGAGAACCTGCTCCTTGAACGGAGCGCTGTTCGGAATGCCCAGGTCCTCCTTCTTCTTGTTCTCTGCTCGTCCCAAAGCGCCAGCAATCAGCCTGTTTCTGGGCTGGATGAAGCACGCCCGGCTCCCCAAATTTCAGAATACGCACTGGACTTCCACGTCGGGTCGCGCTTGGCGTCCCTGGTCTTCTTGCGGCGAGCCTCGCGCGCCTTCTCCTTGATCTTCCTCCCCTGGTGCGTCGTGCCACGCTTGGACGTCTCTGTGGTGACCAGCTGACCGCCGTCAGCTGCTGCAAAACGGCGCGGTAGACCGTTTCTTCTGTAAATTTAGCGTACTCTTGCGAATGCGAGGCATATTGGAAGTATAAAGTGCGAGTGAGTGAAGGTACAGGTTCAACCAGGAAGCTGCTCGTCGAAGTTCTGCCCGCGCGAGGAAACTCGTGGGAATCTCGGTGAGCGAAGGGTCGGCCATTTTTTATTTGCAGTCACGCCCAGTGTTGTCCTCCCGTGGCCTGACTAGGAAAAATGTGCCCCAGAACCTACACTGCAATATGATGTATCATCATCTGATGTATTCAGCAACGGCAGGCCAAAAGGTTGGGTAAGCATGTTCAATCGTCACACATCGTCTGGCGTCCCTTTACTCGGCGGAGTAGTCATAGCACCTGTCAACAGGTATCGCGGTAACAGTAATGAACCACACACGCCTTCCGGGCTTCGATTCCAGCAGCCGTCGCTATTGTTCTGTGTTTGAATCACACTGAGTCTAAGGCAAGCCATGCTGGAGGTGAGCGAGGCGCAACGCGTCTTCCACGCAGCGCCCGACGCCAGACGTAAGGATTCTTTTTTGGATGAGATTACCAGAGCTTCAGAGCTACCCTGCCTTTGGGTTTGCTGGAAGGATGTCTTCAGCTGGCCGAGTTGGCGACACCAGGCTTGTCCTGACAAAGACATTCAGTGTCGCTCAGGCTGGGCATTAGCACTCGAGACTGGGAAGAGGCACAAAGACACAGATTTGCTTTGAACAAACGGTCCGGAAATTGTTAATCGTTGGCTTGCTTTTTTGAGACTGAGCGACGTCCACACCTATTGCATTTTGACGACTACGTGGCACTGCCATCCTGCGTTTGGCATCTCCGCAAGGGATTTCGCCAGGCTCCCAGAGGTCCTCGGAAGATAGTGTAGCCCCCATCCACAACTACATCGGTGCCAGTGATGAGGCTCTACCCATTGACCACCCGAGGACTTTGAAGTGGCATGTGCGCGTCCCCATACTCGCTTATCAATTCAGCAGGCTTACGGCAAGGTCGCTTGCGAGAAACAAGGCAGCGTGTGCCACCTCCTCAGGACTCCAACGCTGTAACATGAAAGTTCATGAGTATATGATTGTCAGACAGTTGACATCAGAAAAACGAAGTGCACCGTCCCAGCGGCGTCCGCCTCTGCACGCTTCTGGCCAGGCTTGTTGGCGGAATTGTTGATCCGCGTGTCTGTAGCAATAACCCCTGCGATTAAGCTCTCGCTTTCAGCGCCTGAGCCATCGGCAATAGTAAAAAAAAGTCCGGTACCGACGAGATGGTGTTCAAGTGGCTGCGTCGCGTGGTTCAGCCACTAGCAAGTGATTACTCAGCATTAACACTGCTGCTTTACTGCGAGACAGAGCCAAATTTGTTTAGATTAATACGTATAAACTGAAGATAAACCCAGGGTGTTGCAGCTCTTCCAACTCATTCTGCGTTGTACGCGCACTGCTTGTTCCGGCTACAGCGACGCAGTGCGTTGCCCAAATATCAGATCTTTCAGAGAAGGAGAGGAGAACATGGTTTAAAGGAAGGAAAGTAAACGTAATTCTTAGAAACGAGCCCGCTAAGGGTACTGATGAAGATGGTCGACTTGCCGTCGACCCGGCCGGACGAAGAGGCCTCCGCGAGGACAATCCAAGGGCCAGTGACTTTGCTGCAGTTAGAAGGGCTGAAGGAGGTCTCAGATGACAGCGTGGTGGCCGAATGATTAATGGGTATACCAGAAGACATGGAACGACCGATACAGGTTGACTTTGATCATCTTGTCGAAAACCTTGTTGCTGTGCCCGCACTACAACCCGGGAAGAAGAAACTTAGCCTCAACAGTCATACATAATAACATTTAATGGAGTTAAGGCCGAAGCTCCAACTCAGCCTCATGCGTCTTCTTGCCTGAGCTGGGAGGGCAGCCGCCGTCTACTCACGATCACCTGCCCGGGCAGGGTTGGCACTCAGTGCGTACACCTTCACCTATTTATTCTAAACAAGAACACAAATATTATACAGATAAATCATCAGATCATCGTCCCAGATAGCCCAGCATGGGAGAGCGAAGTTGGACTGCTGTCCAGACTGCCTCAGGGGAAAAAGAGAGCACCCTCACTACTTTCTAACACTGACGTGAAACAAAGTCAGGGTTTCAGCTCTCAATATAATCAGTCAGTAACATTGTAAGAGCCACTGCATCTCTGACCATTGAGAAACATGGGCCAGTGCTGGCTGAGGAAGACATTACCGAAAAGGAAGATGCTAAGGGTGCACAAGTCTGAATGGCTTCCATTGAGTGACTCTGATTGGCAGCCTCGTCTAAACGTTCCATACTGAAAGAATGAGTTGTAAGAGAGTAAAACAATGCGCGCAAAGTTGCTGTGAGGCTTGAATGGTCTCCCTGCTGCTTGGGGATTGACAGAAGACGACCCAAAAATATGTGCTGGCAAGCCAGCATCCTTCTCTGGGAAAGCGTGTCATCCTTGTGCAGGGGCCATGCTAATCTTCTCTGTATTGTTCCAATTTTATGAATGCCCGAAGGCAAGTGCCAGTGTGGGCGGCCATATATGAAGTTAGGTGAGTGAGTGTGGCATTATAAAAGCGCCAAACAAAAGGCCGCAGCCGCAGGTTTGACTCTTCTCTCTTCCTCACATTCTCCTTACAATTACTTTCCCATGCCCAAAGTACTCAGGACGGAAGCAGGAAGTTTTCAGGAATGCGGATATTTGAAAGGGAGCGGGAGGCAAGGATTGCGAAGGGTGTCTTAATGCCATTCTTTTGTCCCGTCCACGACGACATAAAGTACGACCCGTATGATGAGGTGCGTCGATTTGAACCCACTCGCATGTGCTCTCTTCCCCACTGAGCGTGCCGACTGCTCCCTGCTACCCAGCTTCTGGACGCGTACAAGCTTGTTGGGTGGGACTCTTGAAGAGCCCTGAGGTGGACTGGGACGACTTTCTCAGCATGGCAGCCGTGGTCGGCCTGCCCGTCTACCTCGACACGCAGCCGCCATCCGGGCCAGCGGCGACGAGCCCGCTGGAGCGCCCAGACTCCGGGATGGCACAGGGCCTCACCCGCCTCGATCCGTCCCTGTTCACATCCATAGCTGAGGAGCGTTCCCGTTTTGCGCGCTTCCGGCGCGAGCTCGAGATCGATGCGGTCGATACTTGTGATCAAACCTTAGAGCGTGGGAGCACTTGCGAGACGCACGACCCAGCGGAGCCGCACTTCATGCTGGTGCAGTGGAACCAGGTGTGATCTAGACGTTCTTTGCGCAGACAGTGTCATTGAGCTTGAAAGCCTCTACCGTGTTGGGGCGTTCTGGCCGGGCATGAATGTCGATGCCGCTTCCCCGTCCGGCTTGTTTCTGTCCAGGACATTCCCAACTTACAAAAGATAAAATTTTAATAAAAGAACATAGTCAAGGAAGAATGTTGATCTCCGACAGCGCGATAAATGCTTGCCTGCAGCAACTGCGTAGGCACGCTCACTGCGGCTGCGTACGAAGACCGCATCATGCCTGAAGACAATCATCGAGCATCTTCGTCCCGAACCCCAAACATGCAACATCGAATCACTTGTACGTAATTATAAGGACTCGCCCTCATCCGTCGATCCCACGGCGCTTAGATATATGCGTTGAATGAATCGGCTACCGGGATATTGCGAGCTGATGATTGGCAAGGCCATCTTCCCTCGCAACTCTGTAGAGTTCCCTCAGGCTCGTATCCGATCAGGACGCCCCGGCGAGGTAATCTTCGTGATGAGACGCACGCAGATCGAGAACTACTTTCTCCACGCATGTTCGCTTTCCCCTTCGACCCTTATTCCGAACCATCCGGCACGCTCCTCTCCGCACTCCCCACACCCCGCGCACTCCCCAGCCAGCCAGCCCACGCACGCCTCACACCCCATCCTCTCTCAGTTCAAGTATTTCCATTTCCCCACCCGCTTCTCCTCTCTCAGCGCAGAGACACTACTCTTCCATCCCCTCCCCCTCCTTGCCCTCCTTGGCGGCCTTCCTCCCCGCCTCGTCCGCCTCCTTCAGCAGCTCGGCAGGCACCTGCGCGTGGCGGCCGCCGGGCGAGGCCGCGCCCACCCACGAGATCTCGAGCTCGAACGCCTTGTCCTTCGAGGGGTCGTGGCAAAGGTGGATACTGGGGG
>JTLS01001064.1:0-10942 GCA_000826855.1 Basidioascus undulatus | reverse complement strand
ACCTACTACGGAGTGTCCCTAAGCGAGGCAGAGCTCTCCTCACTAGCTGCACTGCTTGCGTACGAGCCGTCGAGGTCGGACACGCCACCCACGCACAAGGAGGGCATGGTGGCACGGGACATGAGGTGGCTGGCGACACTAGCAGTGGGACACTTCAGCCTGATACGTGGCATGGCCAAGGACGCAATGGACCACCTCGGACACCATCTCGGAGGCCATGACATTCGCCTCCTTCTACAGACTCCTTGGGTTTTGAAAATCACAGCCATCCGAATAAGATAAGACAGTAGCGAGGTTCCCAGCGCCCGCAGGGATGCAGAAGTGCTTGATCTCGGCCAGCGCCACTTCGAGGACAGCCGCCCTACTGTACGGAACGATCGCATCAGGCTCTATGTTGTCCAGGTCTACCGACAGGCGCGTCCCAGCCTTGGCGATGTACTGGTAGCACATGGTCCCCTCAATACGGAGGATGGGGTGGAATCATGGGGCAGCTGAAATGTCTTTGCAGCAACACTAGGTCTCCAGTTTACTCCGTAGCACCGCCGGCGCAAGGAAAACAAATTGCTGTACGCACTTGCCAGTATCACAAAGCATCACTGTCTCACTTTGCTGCTTTCTAACGATAGACTGAAATGTTGATAAACACACACCCATCGCCCATGCTGCTCTCCCGCCGCCTGACGCGGTGTAAAGAGCATTCAATTCCAGCACGCATACAAAGACAATTCTCGAGCTTCACAAGGTCTGAGGCTGACTGAGGCTGGTTTCTTATCATATGCATGTTTTCCTAAGGCTTCCTGGCTCCCTTTCAGATATATTAGTGGTGAGGCAGCCTTGAGAGGACGGGCAGCCTACAGACGGACGGAGGAAGCCCAAGACCAAGCATCGCACAGCCATACAACAGACATCTGTTGGTTTCCAGGGCGCCGCATCAAAAAATATTATCTCAATCCGTGTGTAACCTTGCCCAGAACGAGCGAAAGTACAGTCCGGAAAAAGGTAAAAGGTAAAAAGGAAACGAGTCGAGTATCAAGGAGATTAGGTAATCTATCAACGGTATGTGGTTCAACCGTAACCACGGCGTCAATCGGCGGAGGCGAAGGTGCATTTTGTCCCAGGCGACCGGCTCCTTCTTTTGTCCTCACCACTTCATCTTCTACGGTCAATAGTGAGTCTTCGCTCTATGTCGGGCAAGGCTTCTGAGTCCTCCAGGACTACACCTCCCTGGGAGGGCGTGGACTGCGGGAACTCGGCGGGGCTAGCGCTCGGGTCGGGCGAGCTGGGAAGGGTGGGAGCCGCGGGCGGGTGGACGCGCAGCGACTCCGGGGGCACGGACCGGCTTGGGCTGTGGGAACAGGACTGCATGGTGCGCAGGTCAATGCTGACCAGACATTCCTTTCTTCAGTGAGAGAGAAGTGGCGCAAGAAGCGGATGCGTCGTCTGAGGAGGAAGCGCAGAAAGATGCGTGCCCGCAGCAGTGCGTCGTCTTCCTTTTCCACCCGCTCCCATCCTATCACCACTCCATGTCCGCCCATCGGCTCACATCGCTGTCCGCAGAGTAATCGTATCGCCCTCACCCGCGGTCCGACTACAACGCCTACGGCCCATCCCATGCCCCCCCAAACCACCACCACCCATCGCTCGCCCCTGCCTGCCGTTTGATTGTAACGCAGTCGCCCGTCACGTATTCGATTGCAACGACAAACCATATGGCTACCTACCGCTGCTGCTTGCTGTCCTGCTCAGATTCTCGCATACGTTGTGTGCGAAGGCAGACGAAAGAAATTCAGGCTCCGTTGTTGCACATAGACCGGGACCTTCGTGCACTCGAGTATAACGTAAATGAGCACGAACTTGAACGCTTGTGTTTTGGCACAGTCGCATTCATGACGATCAGGTTGTTGATCGCGTAAGGCTCTTCAGGCACGGCGGGCTCGTCTCAGTCTCTGCAAGAAGACCTGCCGACCCTTCTCAAAGCACGCTCCTTCTGCGATGCGATTAGAACTGATAGTTACTTACGTTTCGTGACAGTCCACATTGGAGCATCTTCGAGGCAGCGAAGGCGGGCCCACATTGGATCCCACAAAATCCCATAAAGGTCACGCGGTTTCTGAGCAAGGCGGATGCGGAACACTTCTACCCAACCTCGATAGTCCAGGAGACTCAAAGAGAGAAACGCAATGAACAATTTTATCTGTTTGTCTCCCATTGGGAGGGAGTGCACCGGAGTTATTGCTCAGTGCAAGCCGTTGAGGGCGTCTGGAGCCAGCTAGCTACGCCCTGGCAGCAGAGACGGCGTGGCGGTCGAGTGCTGTCAGGATGACTTTCATAATTGGCAGGAAAGACTAGCGTTCGATCTTGCCAGACATTAGAAAGTCATCACAGGGTGAGAGGTGAGAGCAGCCATCTACTCGTTCAACTCATGGACCGCGAGCTCATTTCGTCGATCACACTGAGGGTAAGGAGTTGCCACCGCGCGCAGAAGGTCACAGGAGTTCTTCCATCTGGGCCGAGAATCCCCTCTATTCCTGATTTGCAGCGTGTGCGGCGAGCGGGACAGCAGGGTAAGGTCACCCTTCTGATCATGCACTTCCACTCTTCCTCCTGCTTCATCACACGAACAAAGCGGTGCACGTGTTTTACTGTACAGGTACAGAGGGGATTGAGATAATCTGTTCTGAAGATCTTAGGTATATTTTCAGGGTTGACCACGGAGAGACGGGGCAAGGGTTGAGGTCGTTCGCACCGCGTGGCACGCAGATTGTCAGCGGGATCACAGGCAACGGTCGCAGCAGGGTGGTCACCTTTCACGGCTTGCCAAGGCCACCAATTTCCCTATGGTCCATCCAAATTTGCGTCGCAAGTCAGTGTCCTCTGCGCAAACTCTGCGGGTCTGGCGGAGGAGGTCTCCCTTGATCGTATTTCGATCAACGGCTGGAAAACGGGCCGCCGTTTGCCATTTTTCTTCGGCAGTGTTTCGTTCCTCGTGGTCAGAACACAGTTTGCACCGTGTACATCCAACATCCCTAACCTTCAGATTTGTTTGTATTTCCGTATTGAGGGTCGCCTTGGGCTGCCTGAGGGCGTTTCACTTCACTGGAGCGAGAAGCGGTGCGGTCCTCTT
Source organism: Basidioascus undulatus (assembly GCA_000826855.1). Lineage (NCBI taxonomy): Eukaryota > Fungi > Basidiomycota > Geminibasidiomycetes > Geminibasidiales > Geminibasidiaceae > Basidioascus > Basidioascus undulatus. The sequence continues at coordinate 7,818 of JTLS01001064.1, read as the reverse complement.
CCCCTCTATCGTCAACCCCTTCCCTTCCTTCCTCCTTCCCCTATCACTTGATGCGACATGCGGAACGTTCTTTTCCTGGCCGTCCTCGCTTACTTGGTCTTGGTCAAGGGTCTCGTCCTCAACAGGCTCCCGCCTCAGCTGCAGCCTTTAAACACAACTCTTTCGCAGCGTCAGGCCTCTTACTCGCTAATACAGAGCTATGAAGGGTCCAGTTTCTTCGATTATGTCCAATTAACCTAACACTATTCTTGCATATAACTAACTGTAGTTACCTTGCAGTGGCTGGAATTTCTGGGATGCAGATGATCCTACGCACGGTGTCGTCGAGTAAGCGCTCACTTCGGATGCGTTCAGGGCAACACACAGGGCAGAGCTGCATTAACGTTAATATATTTAGTTACTTGACTCGCGACGAGGCGTTTGGGCGCTCTTTGGCCGGCATCACGTCTGACGGAAAGTGAGTCGTCCATCCAACCAGAACTCGATGTCCCGCCGCGTTGCCTGACCTGCTATGACAGAGCATACATGCGCGTCGACAAGTGCGTTGTCCACCGGTTGGAAACCCTTTACGGCCACACACTGAGCTTTATCCGTCTAACAGCACGAACAACCTGGGATGGGGCGTTGGACGCGGAAGGTCCGCCATTCTTCATGGCCGTGAGGCAAACGCAGACACGCACGATCGCTTAACGTTGCGTGTGAAAGTGTTCGCATTGAATCCCAGCGCACCTACTCGGGTACGTATGCCTGTTGAATTCCAGCGGTGTGCTTGCTCTTGCTGACAGCGCGCTTTTTAGGCGGTTTGTTCATCTTGGACGCTGTCGCCATGCCTTTCGGATGCGGTGCGTTACATGTTGGACGCCGATGTCGTCCCTCCTGTCAAGCGCTCAAACCGTGTTACCCACCGCAGCTGTATGGCCGGCATGGTGAGGCCCATTCGTTCGGATCCTGAAGCTCGTCCTCTTGACCTTCACGGGTGGGTCGGCAGGTGGTCTCATGGACCGAACTGGCCCAACGCCGGAGAAATCGACGTGATAGGTGTGTATTCCCGTAAAGGATTGGGAAGCTATACAAGCTAATCTTAGGTATTGTTGCGTTCGAACAACAGAGAGTGTGTCTATGTCGTTGCGGTTTGCCCGCCGGGTGCAGACGTGAACTGATCGAGATGCCATGCCGCGGCAGCCGTCAACTCTCACGCTTACAATCGCATTGCGATACATGCCAACGAGGGGTGAGTTACTCTTGCCCGGAAACCCTTCCGAAGCTGGACTGAACCTTCTGTCCGCGTCCAGCTGCGACCATTATGGCGCCTCGGGTAGCGGGGCCAACTTCCTCGGCAACACCGACTGCAACTCGCTCGGGCCTACCGGAAATACTGGTTGCGGCTACGGTAAGACTTTACACATTCCCAGTTGAAAAGCCCTAGGTCACCGATGGTGGACACAGAAATTCCGTACGCAAACAGCGCCGGTGGGGCGTTCAACGCTGCCGGCGGTGGCGTGTACGCTCATGAATGGGTGAGTTCAAACCTCAAAGCTTACAAGGAGGTAGATCAAAATACCAAGAAACCCACACCCATAGACATACGACGGTATCAAAGTATGGTTCTGGACCCGTGCCAACATCCCTGGCGGTGAGTGTTGCCCGCTTCCATCTTGCGAACGCCGCTACCACACACAGCTTCCGCTTCCAAGATTTGATGGGCTTGACATTTCTCGTCACTTTCAGACATCCTTTCGAGCTCTCCGAACCCCTCGTCCTGGGGGACACCGACCGCTTTCTTTGATGGCGGCTCCTGCAGCGCTGACCATTTCTATGACCAGTACGTATTTTGCACATGGATTTGTACCTCGCGTTCCCCTAACGGTATGACTTAACCTCACCAAATTCCCAGCAAACTGATTTTCGGTAGGTTCTTTATCCGGCAACGCTCTATGTCAGTCCCAGCCAGTTCCCGCTGATCGGCATGGTCTGTCTCCCAGACATCACACTTTGCGGTGAGTTACAGTTGCCGCCCTTCGGTTGGGTTTGTCCAAAGGAAGGCTTACCCCGGCGATGTATTATAGGGGACTGGGCGGGCGAGGCCTACAACGTACCGGGACAGCCAGGCGCTTCTTGCCCAGGCGCTTCAGGCTGGGATGGCTGTCTAGCGGCGGTACAGAACCCGTCGAACTTCAACGACGCCGTGTGAGTCGAAGAACCGCTCTCTTACCCCTCCGACACCGTACGCTAAACTTCCACCACAGCTGGGTGATCAACAGCGTCAGGATCTACTCTCAGTGATTGGATGTGTCAAGGTTGTCATACTCGGTAGTCGAGCCTTGCTATGCCTTTCTACACGCCATGTACCAGACAAGTGACTTTCAAGATTTGGTTCAATCAATTTACACTCTTGAATAGCGACAGTCTCGCAACTGGACTTATCCGACAATCGACATCCACCCAGGGGAAAGCGGGTCGATTAACCATTCGAGTTGGTCGAGGGCTTTTTCACATTACCTGTGGATGGAGCAAGTCCGGTGGGCACCTCATGAGGATTAAGTCTCCACAGTTACTTGACGTGTGGGTCGGTCACTCCGGGGCAACACCGACGATACCAACTCGTACTGTTTGATCTGTCTAGGGTCGTTTCAAGTCCACTCGGGCACAATCCGCACTATCCGAGCCCCTTTAGAGCTAAAAGTAATATTGGGAAACTGATGGGGCCACGAGACAAAGCTGAACAGGATGCCCTTGTCAGGGTGGTAAGGGTGATGACGGTCAGCGGCAGCGTTTAGCATTTCACCTGCGTTCACCTCAGACTTGTGGAGTCACCCAACACTTTGTAGGCGAGCTAAATACCGTGAGTTGCTCTTAATAGACACAAATCACGGCACCTTTACTATATCATATTAAGCGAAAATTTACCGAAGTCCACGGTCAGCGTAGATTGGCGGACGAGTTAAGACAGGACAAGACACTCGTTCACTCGCCTTCTTGCAGCGCCGCTTTCTTCACACCTTCACAACGTTTCGCTCAGGCTCGGTTCTTCAAAGCAATGCCGACTATACTGACCCCCCTACTGAAGTTCGAACTCGAATCGCGTCGCTTGTCGATCTCAAGTCGATCGTCGTCCTCTCGCGCACCTGCCGCGCTCTCCGAGCGGACCTCACCACGCTTGAAGGGCCCTGGCTCGCCGCTCTGCGTGACGCTGGTTGTGGGGCGCCCGTAGCGTTGAGGAAACGCAAGGGGAAGGTGCGCCGGATGTATGGTTCTATTATGATATGGACATGCACTTATCCCCTCCCGTTCTCTAGAATTTGAGAGCGAGGTCGAGGGAAAGACCGCCGCCCTGCGCAAACGAGCGAAGCGTTCGAAGCGCTCCAAGGCGGCCGCGCCTTCCCGCGCACCGGCGATCCTCCACTCTGTCATTACCCACGAGGGAAACATGATCTTCGGGGTTTGCGAGACGGACGTCGATCAGGCGCCTGTCTTCGTCGACCATGAAGATCGGGAGATGTGTGCGACTCTCCTGTCGTGGACCACTGGCCGGTCGCGTGCGCGTTCGCCGTCCTGCCGCCCGTGACAACGATCGAAATCGTGCTCGACCAGGAGCAACCTTACGGAGAGGTGCCGTCGGCGGTGCAGAAAGTGGAGAACCCGCACGGCATGACGGTGCTCGACTTTTTGGAGTGGCGCATCCGACTGTACGTCATGCGCTTCCTCAAGTTTTCCAAGCCGGGGAGGTCCTTGCTGACGCTCTGCATATGCAACTCAGATTTGATCAAAATATCTCAGCCAAGCAAGCGACCGACGTGGATGATAGCATCGGGGAGCGCCTTAAAGCTCTGCTGCTGCCCTATCTCTCTGACTTTGAAGCTGGGGCCAACCCGAAGCCCTTGAACATTGTGCGATCCAACTACGATCACTTGGCACGCTCTCTAAAGTACGGCGGCCTGCAGCTGCTTATTACCGTCCTTCCAGTCCAATGTTCAAACGTCACTTTGGTTTCCAAGAGTTTGAAACGCCTCTACTTACTATAGGACGGAGAGCCCACCGACACCCCGAGTCCGTCATCGTCGCGGCCGCGCGCCGCTCGACAAGGCCAACGCGCCTTTGTCGCAAGTCGGGATCCAGTTCATCCAAGTGGATCAGACGCCGCCGCACGAGAATGTAAGAGGTGTATGGCATTTCAGATTGGCTGTAACAGCTCATCCTCTTCTGAACGCAGATTTGCAAGAATTGGACGATGGCCTGAAGGACCAAGGCGTTCGCGATGTGCGTGTCTCTCCCATACAACTTGCCCGTTATGCTGAATCTTTATGCCTGTGATTCAGAGTGTGGACACAGTCTATTATGTGCGTATCCCTAACTATGACTTGGGATGCAGTAGGCTCATACAGCTGGAAGGGAATAAAACACAGGAAGTAGCATTCACGAGGAACTCCTGAGGAAGACGCTACTGGGCGGGGTGAATCGGAAGCTGGACAGGGCTCGGTGAATTTTCCGACACGGGGCATAGGTTATTGTCTTCAATGTCATGAACAACCCTCGTGTATATGTGCCGTGGCGTCTGCTTCGACAGTGGCTACATTGCCCGTTTGCTGCCAGATAGCTCCCCGTAAACGCGGTTAAATCAGCAAATCCCCATCTGGGAAAGTTATTGGAACAGTTTTTTCAGTCCGAAGAGCACGATCACAAGCTGAAACCGGCTGAGCAGTACACTTCATTGCCACACCCGCACAGGATGACATATGTCTACACTTTGTTCTCGACGCTACGGTCTTCCCACTTGGTCTAAAGGGGATACCGCTCTTCTTTATTTTTGTGTTTCTAGACATCTTGTGCTAATTCGAGAGCCATGCTTGCATGTGTATGCCTTCTAATGATGAGGCGAGAATCATCATCACAGTGAGGCGGTACAGCCTGATCCCACCCTTCTAGAGAAACATTTTACCAACTCCAACAATCAAACGAGTTTTCTAGTAACAGATGAGTCACAGATGCGGACGATCTCAAGCTCTCACAGAGCACGCAGTCAGTCACCCGAAGTCAGTCAGCATTTGCGGACGGCGTAGCTCTCCTGAGCTCCCTCCTGTTCAAAGTGTACGTCGGGTGTGACTGCCTGCTCACCGGATATGCTTTACGTTTTTCCCAGGTATTTAAGCGGTGGACTTGATGCTCAGAATAACTTGCTGAGGCCTTCCCTAGCACTTCAGACCCGCCAGTCGCCGTACTCAATCCCCAAAATGCTTCTGAGCGCAGTACTCTTCCTCACGATACTTGCCAGCGCCACGGCTGCCCTTCCCACTGATGGCGACACATTACGAGCTCTTCGGACGCGTCGAACTTCCAACGGCGCAACGTGCGAGTCTTTTATCGCAAGTCTGTCGATCACCAGCACCAACACTATCGTGCGTACTTTCGGCTTGATCAATCATTTTTGTAGGTGGTCTTGATGTGTCTGCTAACGGGAACTGCGACTTACAACAGCTGAATCTCGCCCCGCCGACAAAACATTCTTCTTTCACTGCGACGCTCCAGCGCTTTTATTCGACCAGCTCCAGCCTAACGGCGGACATCTTCGACGGGACCGAGGTCGTCAACGAGACGTAGATATTTGGACGCAGTTGTGTCTGCCCCACCAGTACCAGGACTGCGGGGACGTACAGCTGCTTGTGCACGCCTTGACTTGTGAGAGAGACCTGATCGCTGCATCTTGAAACTGATCGCATGCTAAAGACTTCTCGGGACAGCCGCAGCGGCCATTCCTATTGGGACTTTGCAGTCCCTGGCTCAGGCGACGACGACTACAACTACATCGCTGCCGCGACTTCGGCGGGGTACCCGACCCTCTCTTACGACCGGCTGGGTACTGGAAAGTCAGCCAAGCCGAGCGCACGGCATTATGCGTGTTCAGACGGCTCCGCAGGTGAGAGGGCTTGTGCCCTCGATATGTTTGTAGACCGAGACACTCATGAGGCCCATCGAAGGTGGAGATTGCGCACGCATTCGCCGAGCTCTTAGCCAACGACAGTTTCGGCTACGAATTTGGACGTATCATCGGAGTTACCTACTCTTACGGAAGGTTGTCATATCTTCCAGTGATCACAGAGGCTTCACAAAATTCTCATCACTCTCCCACGCAGGTGCCACTCGTCGGCGTCACAGTTAGATACCCAGCTGCCCTGTCCGCTGTAGTTTGGACAGGTTCGCTGCCCTCACATCTCCTCAAAGACCTACTACTGAACGGAACTCCTCCTGACTCTTTCGACCGCTCCCCATTTTGCAGGCTTCACTGCCAACTTCACATACGGACCCTTCGCTCAACCAATTTCAGGTCGACGGTGGTGTCGCCTCAATATCCGGAGCGTTTTGGGAACCGCCGGACAGCTCTTACCTTGCGACGCAAGCACAGCAGAATGACGAAATTACCGTGAGCTAATGCTCTGCCTGGTTCACAAACGTATCTCCTCTTGACGCTGACCTGTTTTGCGCATATCCCTCAGTTTCTGTACTATCCATACTTCGACCCGGCGGTGTCTGCGTATGCTTGACGTACAAGCTCGGAGAACTTCTCACAGTGGGCGCGCCGCCTGGCCGGGCGTCCAACTTCATTTGTGCTGACGGGGGCCAAGATGTGCCTCGTTCCCCTCCCATCTAACAGAAAGGTGGGAACACTCCTAGGATTTCATCTTCACCGGAGGAAACGCCTACGACAGTCCGCTGCCTTCGCAACTAGACACCGTCGCTGCCCTTTACCCCACGGCGTCCGACTTCTCCACGTACATCCCTGAGAACGCGGAACATGGCTGGGTCCTACATGATAGTGCATCCCAGACGAGCGCAGTCATTTAGGAGTGGCTCTAACGTCCTTCCTGCTACAGCCTCTGTTTCTTCGACGCCACAACCCAGTCGTTTGCGTTATCTCTGCCGATGTTGGGCGATAATTTGACTGGTTGTTGATTAGCTTATTCCTATGGTTCTACGTAAATGCCTGTTGAGCGCCTAATCCCTGTCAAGCGGAGGAAGGAGCTCCGAGGGGAAGTCTGACGGCTCGGATCGTCGTACGTCTGGGTTCACACGACCGAAGCTTTGCTTCATCACCGGCAGGCTGGCAATTTGCATTCGAAAGGCAGGTATCAGTCGAAGCACTTTCTTTGTAACTTCTTAAGCCTCCGTCACGGCCGACAGAGCCACGAACCAAAACAAGAGTGTATGCACGCATCACTAATCGCACTGATAGCAATCAATCATCTTCAACACAACTCAACGAAAGAGGAAAGAAAATGAACAGCATCAGACTAAACAGACTAATGAACAACAATCTCCTCCCTCTCCCTCTCTCCCTTTCCCCCTCTATCGCCTGCCCACCACCCCCGGCCCAGGCTTGACCGTGACGTTGTCCCTAAGTGCCTTCGCCCTCTCAGGGGGCGCGTCAAGCGTGCCCCTCCAGCCGGGCCTGTACCCCCTCGGCTGGGCGGCGCGCAGTGCCTCCGGGGGCGGCACGAGGCCCGGGAGGGCGTGTGACGCGGAGCCGAGGAGGGACGCGGTATTGCGGAGGAAAGCGGACGCGTCTGCGCGCTCGGCTTCGGTCGGCTCGAGCGGGGCAGCAGGCGGTGCGGGGGCGGAGGTGGTAGAGGCGGAGGAAGAGAGGAGACGCTGGCGCTCGTGCGACTGGAGGCGGCGGAGGAGGTTCGCGTTGCGCGTGAGTGCGAGGCGGACGTGCGTGTCGCGGGTGAGCGCTGCGGTGTACGCTTCGCGAAGACCGGGCACGGCGTCGAGCGCTTCGACTGGAGGCGGCGGAGGAGGTTCGCGTTGCGCGTGAGTGCGAGGCGG
>JTLS01001063.1:0-10949 GCA_000826855.1 Basidioascus undulatus | reverse complement strand
GTGTCCGTGCCACTCTGCCGCGACTCCGATACGACCAGCTAATGTCGTTCGGCTGGACTGGCATGCACTTGTCGCGATCTATTCGTCGTACTGGTGCCTAGGTGCTCGTCGCGTTCGACATCCAGCCCTACTGATGCTGATCAGCCCGCCGTTCTGCCCTGCAGCCCAGTCCTAACCATGCCTATTGTCTCACTCCCCCTCTCCTGCTTTTTCTTCGCTCTTCTCCGTAGGAGAACGAGTATTCGTAGAGGATAGGCAACGGTTGCGATCGCCAGCCGCTGGTCCCAGAGCCCGTAGTTTCCGAACGCGCCGTGCTCGGTCTCGCTCGCGTCACCGGTCGCTTCCTCGCGCAGCGGCTCTCTGGCGGGGAAGACGAGCACAGACAGGCGGTAACCGACAGCGACCACAACGACCTGCAGCTCGTTCACAAGCTCGGTGGGGTCAGCAAGGGCATCATGTAAAAGGTTTCCAATTTGAAGGAAGCCGCTTGCGGATTTGGATTTATTCAGCGAAAAGCTTCGGCCTGGGTGACTGTGGACGCACCGTGAAGCCAGATGAAGACCGGCCGTCGGGCTTCCAAATGTTGGGCACCAGGCAGTCCTCATTGAACACGCCCTCGTCGTTCGTCATTCCCCCATTGAGCTTGGCTACCTTATGCGCGGGCTGTGGGCAGATTTTGCCAAACTGCGTGCAGTCTCGCTCGCCGTAGGTGAAGTCCTCGGGGAGCGCGCGAGGGCGCCGCCACCGGTATGCGCCTGTCGGAGGGAGACCGTACGGGACGTTCAGGTAGCGATGGACTTTTTCCAAGAAGGAGAGGCCGGACAGATAGCCGTGCCGGCCGAGGGAGAGGGTGGTGGATGAGGTGTTGGTGCTCATTGTGGGGCAACCCGACGCTGGATCCTGAAGGGTATCCTGTTAACCCAGATGGCTGCAGTCGGTATACAACGGAGGTTGTGTTGTGAGACGGAGAAATTCTGAGTGTCCAAGCCAAGTAGGGTGAAGGAGAACAGGGCCGGCAGGTAGCGTGGGCCCTGGAGTTTAACTGTGTCCCCCACCGCCCCACCGTTGATAACAGCTACCGCCCCACCCTCAATAAGAGCGCGAAGCGGACCACCAGCAGGTACCGTAGTGACCTGTCGACACTCTTCATGTTACAAGCGTGCGGGCTTGTCAACATATGTAATTGAGCATCGATTGAGACTATGACGATTGCGAGATTTCGTCTCGTTCTATGTCTTCACTTATCCGACGGCGGTTATGAGTGGACTCCCGCGTAATACTCGTTTCAGAACAGCCTGTGGTCATCTAGACATTATTCCTCCCAAGCCATCTTCCTCCCCCACCCCCGCCGAACCCTCACATATCAGCCGATATGCCCTCTTCATCATGTCCATACCCAGTACCTTCTCATTTATCGAGAGATCTCTGTTGTTTTCCCGGCTGTGAATGAATACTCTCTAATAGCATTTTCCGGGCCTGACACGTTGTACACCAGGCGTCCTTACGGAAGGCGAGAAGCTTGCAAAGCTGGCTAAGCTTGGGCATTAGATGGACATCGAAAAAACTGGAGATACAAGGAGGAGCGGTGACAACCGGGACACACACGGCGTGGTTGTGTTCTACGAGTGTAATGGGGTGGAGCGCTATCTTTTTCACAGATTGGATAATCCTCGGTTAGCCTTGCCTAGCCATGGCCCATGGCTTTTTGTCTGAAAAATACCGATGCCAACCGATGCCGAAGCGGACGGGGAGCTCTGAATACTCAGCACGAACGTCTTGTAGGTCAATCTATGCACATATGGTAAGAAGCAAGATGCTTGATCTGATAAGAATCGATCAGCATTGCGTGTCTTGATGTGTCTTCGCCCAGCCGTCCCCCCGCACTGTCCCCCGCAAATCGCGCATGCGCGGCTGCACAAACGTACATACACGTACTGACCGTTCGGACTTCTAACGGTTTATTCAGCCGCACGATCAAGCCGGCTTCAGATTAGATTGATAAGATGGCTGCTGTAAGCCCCCGTTCCTTGGTCTTTCCCATCTTCACCTTTCGAGCCTGCTTTTCGCCCTCACGTCCTCACCAGTCCTCACGAACCGCCGCCCGGGTCCATCCGTCCGAGTCCATCACACAGTTCTACAATGACGGTCAAGGACGCACGCGACATTGAAACGGTTGAAGAACGGTCATTGAGCCTGGATGACAAGGTTCGTGACGTCGAGGACGACTGCGATGGAGAGCTGGCTGGTAGCGGAGGCAAGGACCAGGAGCTCTCCCTCCGCATGAGGATATTGCTCTGTACTCTAATGATGTCCACCACGCTGTAAGCCATACCTCTTCTGGTCTATCTCCCGCCACTAACCAAGAGGACACTGCTTGCGCAGCGGGCCCAACTTTTCCACTTCGTCCACGTCGCCCCTGAAGGCGACGCTTAAGCGTGAGCTTGGGGTCAACAACTCACAATACGGGGTAAGTGCTTTGTGCCCTAATCAGTGGCTGTGTATAAAGAACTTTGTTTCGACATTGGTCCCCGGCAGGTCATCGCATCGGCTGGAGATCTCGTCAACACTGTCCTGCCGATCATTGGGGGCATCTTGATTGACTGGTATGGTCCAGTAAGTCGAGGAGCCAAAAGCGAGTCCGACTTCTTGGCTGACACACCATATGTATTAGAAATGGGGCTCTATCGTCAGCAGCATCTTCATAGTGATCGGCTGCGTGATAGACGGCGTCGCTGCGACCACCGATTCATACCACGCGCTTGTCGGCGGCAAGGTGAGCAACGACGCTCCTGCGATGGTATACCTGGATAACGATGTGACTGTACGTGATAGATTATCTTTGGGTTCGGTCATACTTGTCTTCAAACAGTACGCCAAATGGGTCTTCGCACATGCAGGTACCCAATTAACCCGAGAAATCCTAGGCCCAATCTAAGTTGTACTACGGTTACTTTTCGGTACGGAACACGCTATGATTACGAACCCGTTATGATTTTAAAATGCTCAGAATCGGTTACAACATTACAGAAACGTGGCATGGCACTCGTATTTGCTCTCGACATTGCGTGTGAGTCGTAAGACTCGGCAAACATTCAGCCATCATTTCTGACCATGTTTGTCTTTCAAAGTCGGTCGTATAGTCAACGTTGTAGGAAAAGTTTCTGCCGTCCCAATCTCTGAAGGAACAGGAAGCTATGCGTGGACATTCTGGTAAGTCTCATTCTTCCTACTTTCCGGTGATCTCGACTTCATCTCTGAACTTCTCGACAGGGTCGCGGCGATTATCGCGGCATTCACCTTCGGTAAGTGTACTATCTCATTACTGTCTCGAGCTCTCCCATCTGACGAGGACGCCTTCGGTTCAGTCATCAACCTCGTCTACGTGCTCATCGAGAACAGGCTGCCCGCGAGTGGTCTGGTTGCAACCGGGCGCACCACTGCTTTGCAGAAGGGATGTAAAGGGGCCCTCTTCTCTGCTAGGTCTTTGATTCGTCAGTATCAGGCACAAAGTAAATGCCCTTAAAAACGCTGACTCTGACCTACAGGTATACCGTCTTGGTTCTGGATGCTCTGTCTCTCCCAGCTCTTCCAATCCTCCGCGGTCCAAGCATTCAACAGCATTTCAGTAAGGGCACGAAGCTCTAGAGAAGTTACCGAACGGTATCACTGACACAGTGCTCTGTGTGCAGGCTGATCTAATCAAGGAGCAACACGGCACTACTGAAGCTCTGGCTGGTTATGTATGTCTTATCTCATTGTGTACTCCGTGCATGGCTTTTCTCATCCTCTTCGCCATCACGTCGCAGACCTCCAGCGTTACACAGATCATCCCGATCTTCCTTACGCCCTTCCTGGTAAGTGTCCTCGCGCGAGTGGTTCCTGCCCGTACTAACTTTGGGTACAGGGTCAATTCTTCGACTCATACGGGAGGCGCACCGTTTTCATCACGGGAACCGCGGCGCTGTGGATCCTCGTCATTGCTCTCCTTCGCATTACCGAGGCAAGTAGTAATCACACTTTTTCTTCAAATGCGGTTAATCTCCACGGCTGACCCGCCGCGGCCTGTTCCAGGTTCACCCGCTCGTGCCGATGGTCTTCTCCAGTGTCGCGCTGTCCTTTAATGCCATGTGAGTCGATAGCAAGACCTACACCGCCTAATGAACTTTCTGACGCCCGTAATTAGCCCCTTCATCGCTTCTATACCCCTTCTGTGTCCGGATCATCTGCTGATCGGCACCGCCTTCGGTGTTTGGAAGGCGTTCAACAACTGCGGGTGAGCACCCGATTTGTGGAAGTCTTGCTACCTGCCCACCGTGTGATCAAGATGGCATTATTTAGAGGCGTTATAATGGACATTATCGTTGGCCGCGTTCAAGACATTACTCCTGGACAGGTGACGTTTATCCTTTTATGCATCCCGCGGGCAGCAATGTTGACGATGCCGACAACGCAGACTTATCACAACGTAGTCTATCTCATCATAGGCATCAAGGTATCATCCGAGCCCGAAGATATCCCGAGATTCGATCACCAACAGCCGCGCATAGGCACTTGACGTCGTCTGGGGCCTCATCTACGCCTGGGCAGACAAGCGCTACCTGATGAACGTCCTCGCCATGTCGGAGCGCGCACGGGAGACCAAGATCGACGAGATGGGCCAGGAGACATGGGCAGCGTCTCCAACCTGGGGCGTCCGCAAGCCTGCCAGTTGGAGCGGGATCTTGGTTTTGAGCGGCATGATCATTGCAGCTTGTGAGTCCACACGTTCGTCTGCTCAATCCGCTCGTGGTCGGTTTTCAACCCGCTTGTTGAACAGGGTGCATATTCTTCGTATTCTATCTTGTTTGATGTTCCCCGCCTTCTTTTCCAACAAAAACGGCCCGAGTTATTACGGGCGCACTGCGATCTAGAGGTTTCTTGGGATCCGACTGTCTGTGGCGGTTTGCGGGCGTGCCGTTACGACTACAGGCAGCCTATGGTGAGGGCATACTTTCAACAGATTTTTAAATCTAGTTCACCCATCGTAATCTATCAGTCATCTTCACCTATCAGACTACTCCGAAAGCACTGGTGTGCAGACTTCCGGATAGATACATTTGCTCGGTCTGGCTGCGGACAAGCCGCAAGATCTATCCCAATGTGCACCATGATGCTGAGTTGCTTGGTTTATATTACCGCCAAGAGCACCTGCAAAGCGTTTATGCCGCAGAGCATACGCAGCTGGTCATCGACCCTTAATACTGCTTAGGCTACAGGTGTATCTCGCGGAAGCCCCTATTCGTTGTGTCAAGCTAGTTGACACTGCCAAACGCTGCACCGCAAGATCAACATCCTCCAATCGGTTCCTCATCTTGATCAGTCTCCTTCGAAAGCATCCAGGGCTTGTTGCAGCAACGTAAGGCTTCTTCGCCGTATGAAAGATACGAAAGGACTCAGATGGTCGTCGGTAACGGTCTTCGATCTTCTCGATCGCAACTACAGCGTTTCCCGACAGAGTTTCCGGCTATCCACCAAGTGCCTATTGCTCCTCATGTCTATCGTGCACGCTCGAACTCTGTCCACCTCGTCATTTCTCTACTTTTTGACGCCACAATCTTCCAGAAGAGCGTCGATCATGCGTGCAGCCAAGTGCGCCCTGCCTCGGCTTTCAGCCCTGGACCCCTGTCCGTGCGCTGTAAGCTTGCATCCAAGTGGATCTGCAGCCTCATAAATGACTGTTCAACTTACCTCTGACCATCCTCTCTATGCCCACGCAAGACTACTGAGACCGCAACGATCAACTTCACGCCTCTAACGACCTCACTACCCTCAAAATGCGTCTTCTGACCGCATTCGCCGGCGTCTTGCTGGCTGCAAACGCAGCGATCGCCGTCGCCGTCACTCCTCGCCTCCCGCACACAAAGCCCCAACTACAGAACGAGCGGGTCACCCAGTTCCCGCCGGCCGATTACAAGCCGCTCGTTGTCCAGCCCGACTTCGGGGAGGACAGCTTCGGCACGCAGGGCGGCCAGACGGTCTTCGCTCCCATCAACCAGACTAAGGTCGTGACTTACTATCCGTGAGTGGGAAGTCTCTCAGTTGTATCCTTGATGACTTGCTCACTTGTGTTTCTATATATCAGCGAGTGGTTGGCTGCCGATCATCCTCCGAACACTTTGCCCTGGTGGGGACTTGATGGTGCGCTTATCTGCTTTCCACCTTGGAAGTGTAAGATGTGCTCAGCTATCCCATTTACCTTCGTCCAAAGCCGTCAAGCTCGCATTCGCGATCCCGGATCAAAATGGCCATCTGGACTTCAACGCCGCTATCCTGCGAAGTGAGTCTGGTCCTTCCGCAATCCCGCGCCACCTCCAGAACAACGTTGATACTTCATTGCCACAGACCTTGTCGGCGCTGCTCCGGGCGGAAAGGAGGTCTGGCTCAGTGTCGGCGGCTGGGGTGGTTCTGGGTGCGTCACAACGCCTTCTCTTCATAAATCCTTCCGTAAGACGTTATGCTGATTTGGAGATGCTGCTCAGCGCGTTCTCGGACCTCTGCACCACCAAGAAGGGCCGGCAGTCTCTCGCGAATGAGCTCGGCCAGATCCGCCGGGACTATGGCGTTGCCGGCTTCGACATGTGAGTGAAAGCAACCCCCTAGAACTCCTGGCTGCAGAAGCTGACAGGGCATGGGAATGCACAGTGATTGGGAGTGTGAGTCCCTCTCGGATAATGTCGAGATGCGGAGGTAGTTGAAATAGTTTCCCTCCAGATCCCGGTCTTCCTGGCTCGGGCAACAAGTACCGCCCCGAGGACACGGCCAACTTCCTCCTCCTGCTGCAGATGATCAAGGACCAGATCCCCGATATCAAGCTGTCCTCCGCCACGCAGGTCTGGCCGTGTGTGTTCCCCTTCCCTGACTCCACCCGGTAAGAGCTATCTGGTCTCACTGAACATGCCCTTTCTTCGCAGGGGTGGGACCTAACGGCCAGCCGCTTACGGACGTGAAGGAGTTTGCGAAGGTGCTGGACTATGTGTTCATGATGGCGTGAGTACTCGCTCTCCGAACCCCCGATGTATTCTGTCTGAGGCTGAAAGCTTGTGGAAGGTACGACATCAACGGCGTCTCCGCCAACCCCGGCGCAAACGCCCCGCTTCGCGACGGCTGCGGCAAGGCTGCCAACCCAACTGCGAACGTCGAGAGCGCCATTGAGCAGTGGGCAGCGGCGGGAATGCCGCGAAGCCACCTCACGCTTGGGGTTCCGTTCTATGGGTTAGTTAAGACACTTGATCCTTCTAGGTAGAGCGACAAGCCGATCAACGCGAGTGGAAGGGCAGCTACCTCTCGACGAGCAGCGCCACGACGCTGAACCCCCGGCAGGCGGTAACCATCCCGGGCGGTCCTGGACAGATCGTGGGTGGCTGGACCGTTTACGATGAGGTGTCAGTGAGGTACTTAAAATTTGGTATTTTTTTGACAGGACTTCCGCGTTGCGGTCGAGTCTGGCGCGCTCGTCAAGAACTCGGCCGGGAAGTACGAAGCCGGTCCTGGCTGGACCCGGAAATGGGACGGCTGCAGCTCGACTGTGAGTAGCCTATCCATCCGGCCTTCCCTTTATCGTTTTCCCTGTGCTTACTTTACTGCTTTCCAGCCTTATATGTACACCGGCTCGACCTTCTTCGCCTACGACGACACGGATAGCATCTGTGCGTGCCCTCAGTTTTGCTCGCGATGCGTACAACGCTGACCGTCTTCGCGGGGGTTGCAGATGCCAAGGCCCAAACTGCTGCCCGCGGTGGCATTGGGGGAGTCGGAAGCTGGACCATCACCGGCGATACCGCCGACTCTAGCCTTCTCACCGCGCTACGGTCCGGGTTAGGCTTCAGCGCGTGAAGGTGGCTGCGCGGCCCTCTGCTGTCCCTTGTAGCACACTTTGAACCCCTACTGCCCTCTTGTATTTCTCTAGATTTATCTAACTCCGTAACTCCATACCGAATCGCATGATTCTTCGACTCCCAAGTGGCTGCAGTTCTGAGCACGACTCGACGGGACGTCATCTCGACAGCTTAGCCTGCTATCTCCTCGTGCCCCTTCCTTCCTGCTTGCCTTCCTCCCAGTCAGCAGAGCCATGCCACCGCCCGCCACATCCCCACTATCCCCTACAAATCCACACCCGCCCTGCTCCTCCTTGTTCTCCCTCGTCCAGCCCATCCTAGACGGCTGCGCCGACGCTACCCACACTCGCGGCGACGGCACTGCGCCTGTCCTGCTGGGTTGCTTCGAACTCTCGGAAGACGAGTTTACGGTCCTGTATCGGGATGTACAGGACCTTGGAGCGGATACTTTGCCCGCAATGCTGTGGGCGCGATGGGCTCAGAGTGAGCGCTGTGAGGAAAGTGGAAGGGCTGTGTGGATTTTGAGTCGTCGAGTTTTATGCTGCTGTGCAACCGTGGTTTCTGACTGCAGGGCCTGCTGTGGCATTGCCGACTGACTGCCGGCACCTGAAGTGAGTACTTTGCACGCAATTTTAATGTCACAAAGACCTTTCAGAGAAAAGCTCAAAATGAAACGATACGTGCAGGACACCATTTCGACAGCCACTGCGCCACTGCGACGACGCCTGGGCAGTCCATGTGCTCGCCCTGCCTTCCAGCACCACTTCCTCGTCCTCGTCCAGCAAGACCACTTCCACCCACCCTTCATCCAGCCGCTTCTCCTCCTCCTCCTCATTCCACACAACCACCCCACCCCCCACCTCCTCTCCGCCAGTCCGCACTTCCAGCCCCTCACCAACCCTTTCATCCGCACCCCCGGGCCTCCCCCCTCAAAACGATCCTCCTCCCCGTGCTCCTCACCACGGCCTCGATCCTCCTCGCGGTCGCATTCTTCCTCCGCCGCCGCCGCCAGCGGCGCTCGGCTCCCGCTCGGGCGCGACGTCCGACGGGGGGTCCGAGGTAGAGGACGACTGATCCCCTCTGCTTGGGCCGGGGGAGAAGGGCGCCGAGCGGAAGACGGAGGGTGGTACTACAATGCGGTGCCGGACAGTTTTGAAAGGGTGGCTCGCGCGGATGTGGGGCTTCTAGGGAAGCGGGTCGTGGGCGGCGCCCTCGTCCTCCAATGCCACCCCGCGGCACTCGAACTCGAACTCGCAGTGGCACTCGAATTAAAAGACCTCCTCCTCCTCGCACTCCCACCTCCACCCAAGCACCTACGCCCCCCTACCGCACCCTCCCTCCCTATACCCCACCCCCGCCCTCGAGCCAATGGACGACTTCGTCCCGGCCCCCTACGTACCCCACCCTCACCACAACCACAATCTCGACACGATCATCGACATCCCGCTCAGACCGTCCGCGCCCCCTCGCGTCCCGCTCTCCGAGCGCCTGCGCGCAGCCCCGGGGGCGGACATGGACTACGGCGCGGCCGTCGCGCCACCTCCGCCTGCGGCATCGCGCACGCCCTCCCCCATGCCTACGACAGGGACCATGCCTGCCATTTTGTCGCCCCTCCGGCGCCCGCACCCCCTACTTCTGCACGTGAACTCGTCGACCGACGTGCTCGCTTCGCTTATTGCGAGGCAGAACAGTACGGGACGGAAGGTGGTGCGTTTGCTGCTTCCATCCTTTGGGAGTGACAGTCGACGTTAAGCTGACGGGACGAGAGGAAACAGCTCATTGCGCCGCCGTCCACTGCTCCGACGCAGGGCGACAGAGATGAGCACCCGGGCGAGTGAACGGAACCGATGAACTGTGTGAAGACGAGACGAAACGAGACGAACGTCGAACGGTGATGATGCCCCATATTAATATTCCTTTCACAGTGCAGCTGCTTGTTTGTTATATACCACGACGCCTTGTATACCTATACACGCTTGTTCTGCTTTGCCAAAAGCTTGGCCGATGCTTGCCGGTCGAGGATCCGAGCGAGCCAATCGACGACGGAAAGCGAATGCTCCGTCAGTACGTCCCAACGCGATCCAGCCCACACTCCAACACGCAAGAAACATCAGGTCGAGCGAGCCAAGTGCCCGCGCATCACTTCACATCCAGAGCAAAGATCCGCGCAAGCGACTCCGCACGCACTTCTAATTTGTCCCCTTCCTACCACCGCCTTCCGTTGCCTTCCTTGCCGCCTTCCCGACTCGTTCCGCCCAAATCACCCAGTCGTTAAGTTCCATTCCGTCCCAGCTCCACCGGTTCCGAAGCCGACATGCCGCCGAGAACGGAGGACGCTTAGAGCGCCTTGTTCTTGACGAGCTCTGTTGCATAGGCACCAAACATCGTCAGTCTGAATTAGCAAGAGGAGGAGGCGGGAGACAGGGGGGAAGAGGCAGGGCAGGGAGAAGGGGGAAGAGGAAGGGATCGACGCACGCTCAACCTCAGCGACGGCGTTGAGGAGGACGTCCTTCTGGAACTTGTCGTCCTGGATGGCCTTCTGGACGGAAGCGACGACGTGCGCGGCGAGCTGCTTCTGCTCGGACTCGCGCACCTGAGCCTCGTACCGGACCCACGAGTCGAGCACGCTCTTGAGTTCCGCGGCGAGCTGCACGCGCTGGCGGAGCTCGAACGCGGTCGCCTCGGCCTGGGCGGTCTCCTGTTGCGCGCGCGTTCGAGCGAGCGTCAGCCAGCGAAATAACAAAAAAAAACAGAAGAGGGAGAAAGGGAAGAGAAGAAGAACAGGGGGATGATGAGTATGAGGGAAGCGAGACGGACCTTGGAGAGCGCAAAGAGGTCCTTGGTGATGGAGGTGACGTCCTTGAGCTGCTGGACGGAGTCGATGCGCGAGGTGACGGCCGAGGTGTGCTCGGCGCGCGCAGAGTTCAGGATGCCCTTGATCTTCTGTGGAACGGGCGGGGAGGAGTCGTCAGCGGACCGAGAAGAAGCAGTCGGGGATTTCGGAGGTGAGGAAGGTTGTTTGCGGCCCGAGAATCCATTCAAACGCGGGCTCAAACGGCGTCCCAACCCCCCCCC
>JTLS01001062.1:0-10951 GCA_000826855.1 Basidioascus undulatus | reverse complement strand
CAGACCCAGCGCGCCCCCTCCCCTTCCGCCGCCCCAGTCCCAGTCCCAATCCCGCAGCCACAGCAGACGCTCCCCCTCCGCACGCCCTCGCCCTCCTCCCTCTCCCAGCGCACCGCCGGCTCGGCGTCCGCGCCCCCCGCGGGAGTCCCGGACGCGCGGAACTGGAGTGTCGAGCAGGTCGTGGAGTGGGGACGAAGCAAGGGGTTCGATGAGGGCGTGTTGGGGAAGTTCGAGGGTGCGTTCGCATTCCCCTCCCCTCCCTACCGCCACCGCTTTCCCCTTCCCCCCCTCCCTCTTTCGGGCTGTTGGAATGCAGAACTGACTCGCCCTGTTTGCGCCGGCAGAGCACGAGATCTCCGGTGATGTCCTGTCCGAACTAGATGCCACAACCCTCAAAGAAATCGACGTCATAGCCTTCGGCAAGCGCGTCAAGATTGCGCACGCGATTCGGGAGCTCTTCCCTCCCCCTCCTCCGCCGGCCGGAGCCGCATTCCAGCGCGCCCCCAGCGTCTCCTCGACGTCCACGACGCCCTACACGCCCCTCTCGCCCGCCAGCGCCACCTGGCAGCACCCACAGGGGCACCAGTACGCGTACGACCCGCGCGCGAGCGTCCCCGTGCCCGGCGTCGTCGCACCAGGGGGCGCGATCCCGTTCAGCCCGGAGAGCGTGCCCAGTGGGGGGGAGCTCGGCGGGGGGAGCCCGGTCGTGCGCTCTCCCAGCGGGGCAGGGGTGGACGAGCAGGAGCGCGCAGCGCTCCAGGGTTTGGGGCTGCGGGAGGCACCAGCGACCGAGGGGAGTGCGGCGGAGGTGCGTTTTCGGTGTTTGTTGGGAAGGAGAGGAGGGAGGCTGATGAAGTGTTGGGAGGGCAGCAAAATGTGGATTACCAGAGCCCGAGGAGGCAGAGGCCCGTGTCGCTCGTGCTTGGGACGGCGGACCAGACGAACGGGCACCGTCGGACGAATACGCTGGGCGAGTCGGTGCCGGAGGAGCCGGAGCCGGAGGAGGTGCGTTTCCTCTCCCAACCCTATCCCCATTCCCGTCCCCATCCATCCCACTCCCCACTGGGTAATTATTTACTGACGGGAAACCGGGTTGCACCAGGCCGGTGCAGCGCACCTCGCAGCCCCAAGCAGCGCGAACCGGTCCTCCACCTCCGTGCACGCGTCCTCGCCCGTCACGCCCTCGTCTGCGAGCGCCAAGTCGTCGTCCAAGAAGCGCGCGAGCGACCCCAAGGGCGGTGCACGGGAGAGCGCGGCCAGCTTCTTTACGGGCGGGTTTGGGAGCAAGGGGCGGAAGCCGGCGCCGCGGTACTCGTGCGTCTCTTCCTAATCCTCTCTGCCTATCTTCCCCTTTCCCCGATCTCCCCCTTTCTCTCTCTCCTGCCTGTTTCTTTTTTTTCCCCTTCCCTCGGTTTGTAGGATGGCCAGCTGACATCTGGATGGGTGATCAGCGGCGCGAGCGACCTGATGGACTCGTCCCCCGACCCGAACAACACCAAAAAGAACAGCATCTCCTCGCGCCTTCACCTCGGTCCCAAGCGGTCCACGCGCGGGCTGAGCGAGAGCAGCGCCGCGTCCTCTGCAGCGCCCTCAACGCACCGGCGGCCGTCCGCCCCGAACGGGTCCAGCCTCGTTGACTCGATCTCGGTCGCGAGTAACCTGCACGGCTACGGCGGGGGCAGCCGGCGCTCGACGCTCATCGACTCGAGCCAGTTCGACGATGGCGTGGGCACCGCGCTGCAGAAGATTGGGGTGCCTGATTATCAGGGGTGGATGAAGAAGAAGGGGGAGAGGTACACGAGCTGGAAGATGCGCTTCTTTGTCCTTAAGGGTCCACAGCTCTTCTACATGCGGAATGAGAACGTGCGTTCGGGCGGTGGAGGGGAGGGATGAGAGGGGGGGAAGAAGGAGGATGCTGATGATGGTGGACGTGTGGGGGAATGCAGGAGACGAAGCTCAAGGGCATGATCAACCTCGTCGGGTACAAGGTCGTTGCGGACGAGAACACGAACCCGGGCCGGTACGGATTCAAGCTCGTGCACGACAATGAGAGGGCGCACTACTTCTCGTCCGAGGACAAGCTCATCATCCGCGACTGGATGAAGGAGCTCATGAAGGCTACGATTCAGCGGGACTATGCCGGTGCGTCGGTGTTTCCTCTCTCCCTTACCTTCTTCCTTTTCCCTCGTCGACTCCGAACGGCGTGAGGCTGACGCGCCGTGGTCCGGAACGACCAGCCCCCGTCGTCTCCTCCTGCAACATCCCCACGATCCCGCTCAACCAGGCGCAAGCGATGTACCCGCCCCCGCGCCCGCCGAGCCCGACGAGCCGTGCGCGCGTCCAACGCGCCACAGCGCGCGCCAACCCGGACCAGCTCAGCGCGCAAGACGCAAAGGTACTCATGCGTGGGATGCGTGCGTCGCTCTCCTCTTCCCCCTCCCTCCCTCTTCCTTCTTTCTCGTCGCAAGCTCGTGCGGATGATGTACTTACTGAGTGCTGGTTGGTTATTGGACGTTGGCAGCCGCCCCGACCAGCCCGAAGAACTCGGTCTCGCACCAGGGCGGCGCGTCAAAGGGCAGCTACGAGATGGAGCCCGAGGATGGGTTCACGGCTGTCATCCCCGATCAGCTGCCCGAGGCGTACGACGACCACCAGCGCTGACCCCCCACCTCATCTCATCCTTACTCTTCGTCTATTGCCCTTGCCATGTGTGTCCGTGCTGCCGGCGCGCCTTGTATTCTTCTCTCGGTCTTTTGTTCTCCGTTAGGGCGCTATTTCGTCTACGTTCTCTTTCTCTGTTCCTATTGTTGGTTTGAATGCTGTATACGTACCTTAAATGCTCATGTTTCGACGGCGCCGGTCGTGTGCAATGTTGACGTTGGGGGGCGGTGATGTTGGGTGATGATCAACGCCTCTTCGGACGGGACTCGCTCTGCGGGGTTTGCAGCACCTGAGATCTCCTAAATCAGGTTATTCTAAGACACGTGAGAGTACGGAGTCGGTTCAAGGGAAACATGTTGCAGCTGCGTGTGCTAACGTCGGGGTCCTCCATTCGCTACAGGCTCACACAGCGCACAAGACGGTAAGATGTGTGGATCTTTCATATCCTTATTTCTTTTATCACGCGAGTTCACGTCTGGCAGACTTTTACGTTACAGATGCACTGGTCGTAAGTCGGTTTGCGCGCCGTGATTTCCAGCAGTGGCTTGGAGCGTTGCTTTCGGCTTCAATCCAGTCTTCGTCGTGTACGGTTGTACACGAGGTCTCCTACGGTGAGTATTTTATGAAGATAAGGTATTTGAAGATTCCTCACTGTTCCAAAGATATATTAGCTATGGGATTAAATCAGAAGCAGCGATGCAAGTTTGCGACCCCTGTGACTGTCAGGTGTTCGCTGCAGAGTGCCAAGACGCCGCTCTGCGCTGCAGGTCGGGGAGACTGATGGAAAATAAAGAAGTATCATGTCATTACATGGGGTAATTCCTCTCGACCTCAAGTTTGACTTGAAGACAGTGAAACTGTTTACTGGCTTTCGTCGCTCACGTAGGTCCGAATTTGGGAAAGATCACATTCGAGTATGCCTTATCAAGCCTGCTTGTGATACATCTTAAAATCCCAAAGAAGGGAGGAAAAAGGTTATCAACTACGCCCTTGCCCAAAAACCTTCTTCAACCACCTCCCCCAGCCCCGACCCTTCTTCTCCGCCGCCGGCTCGTCCTGCCACTCTCCCTCCTCGAAAGACACTTCATCAGACGGCGGTGTGGGCGGTCGCTTGGTGGTCCGCGACGGACTAGTAGGTATAGGGACCAGAGAGTGCCTGCGGGCGCTCTTCGGGGTGGGCGGTGTCGGAGGTGGTGTGAGAGAACGCCAGGTGGAGGGTGCGTCGGCTGTAGATGGCCTGTGTCTCGAGCTCGCCGCCCTGCCCGCCGAGAACGAGGACGAGGTGGGATGTTGTTGTGAGCTGCGAACATTCGACTCCGGTCCCGGGAGCAGCGCGAGCTTTTCAAGCTCCTCCCGCACCAGCTCGCGCACCCGTCGCTCAGCTTCCTCCGCCTTGAACCTCTCACTGCGAGGCGGCTTCGGCTGGGCATGCGGACCGGCAGGTGGAGGAGGCGGAGCAGCGTATCCCCACATCCCAACCTCTGTGTCGACTCGGCCTGGAGGAGGACGAGGCAGCGGCCGAGTGCGAGCTTTGCGCGGCGCGGGAGGATCGGAGACGATGGTGGAAGGCGGGGAGGACGATTCCGGCAATGACGTGGGCGAACGAGGAGCAAGGAGAATGAGAGGTGCAGTTTCGAGGCGTTCCGGCTCTCGAAGGTGAAGAGGTGGAACGTTCGAGGAGGAAAGGCTTCTGGATAAGCGATTGGAAGCTGCCGGAGGACGCAGACCGGCAAGCACGACGCCGGCAGCGGTGAGAAGGCTGGATTGAGATGGGATAGAGAGTATCAATTCCCCATGTGTACGGGATATTCATCGCAAAAGAGATAAACGTACCCTTCAGCACCGGCCTCATATACGATCTGGGTGTCCGGAACATCGACATCCGCCATTGGACTGCGAAAAGATTCATGGCTGCCCCCGACTGCGGGCTGACTCGGTGGTGCAGCGCGGTGAGTTCTCATAATTTGGATGAAAGATGGGGGACAGAATTAAGACGTATGAGTTGCAGAACGTGGCACCAGGGTAGAGCTTGAACTGCGATAAATGCTGGAGAAATTACTACGCCACGGCTGGAACGGCGGGCCGGTCGGAGAGATTAACATTGATCTGCATCAACGGGGACTGCAAACCGAAAGTCAAAAGCAGCGGTTCCATGTGAGCTTTCCGTAACAGTCATCTATGGTACAGCCTCGTGGCCCCTTTGCATGCGTCGAAGTGTTCAGACAACACGAACGCATTCAGCGGCAATTTGCCTGTTTTGTACGAGTGTCAGCTTTCTGCCGTTTCTAGGCTATGGTTTACAGCTAATTGCTGAGAAAACGCATCGCTATTCCAGCAGACCGCTTGAGGCAAGTGGAAAGAGGTAGATCACCCCGCTCACGAAAGAGAGCGGCGGGCCGGACCCAGCGGTTTGGCTTGCACGCGAGAGTTGTCATTTTGCAACGATGATCCCGCTCATGTGCGTTCGAGGCGGCGGACACGCTGGCAGAGACGCTAAGTAGAGTCTCCAGTATACTTGGAGAGTTCTGAAAATGAAATGGCTGTGCAAAATTAGGTTCGAGTTGAATTCCCCGATATCTCCACTTGCGACTTGGTTGTGGATAGAGGTCAGCGAGGCAGCGAAGTCGCGATGCAAAGCCCTTTCTCAGTTGAGTGCCATACTGAAGCCGGTGGAGACTCATGGCGGTGCTGGAGCCGGCCTGTGTCAAGAGGCACCTTCTTGAATATGAGGGCCTGTCTTCGGTCTTCCCCACAACTTGCAATATACACCATGCTGAGCAAGCGAGGAGTACACTCACAGAAAGGGAAAGTTAATCATCGGAGATTGGCTGTCCCAGCTGCTGTTCCGGTGGCGATATTCACTCGCCTGTGTCAAACCTGCTTGCAGATCCACGGCCATATTTCAATGGCCGGGACGAGAGTATCGGGTGCGTTTCAGTCTCTTGCGCAACGCTCCACGAACACATGGCTACCTCAAGTGCAGTATACAACTCTTGCCGTTCTTCGACTTCCGTTCCTCCCACTCCGCATGCACGCCTCGAATGCTGAGCCGTCCTGGTTCGGGTATAGGACGGCGTTGACGCCACTTCGAAGGAGCACTGTCCCTGAAATACTTTATATATTAATTCCGTGGTCTTTGACCTCTCAGAGAGACACTTCATTTGCAGCGATCTGCGTGGCTTCCAAGCCCCGACACGGCGAGTGCCATTCACTGCGCCTCAAGAAAACAAACTAGCCCGCGACGCGTCCCAAGACACCTTCGCTGATCCTGTCCCACGCCAAAGTCTTTAAGGCAAGAAGGCAGCAGGCATGTCCCCTCTACTCCCCTAGCATTCGCCTTCGTGCGGCGTACCAGCACGGCAGCGCCAGTCTCCAGGTCTTCACCATGTCCCCCTCACCCGCCGTGATCGCATCTGTTTGTCTAGCCGTCATACTAGGCGTATACTCTGGTATAATAGTCGCTCTCGTTTACATCCACTACTATCGCCCAACCCGTCTTCCCCACCGCGCACAACGACCCCGCGAGCGGTCGAACCCTCCTGGCGTCGAGCTGCAGGCACAGCAGGACCGCACCACGCCACCCCGAATTGAACGGGCGGTGTTGCGCCGCTCGAACCCAGGTCTGGAGATAGATACTGTACGAGCACGGGAATGGGGGGGCTCACCCGGGTAAGTTCCATCCTTTCTCGCTCCTGCGGAAGTCCTCCCCTCGTTGCTGAGGTCCAGGCGATCCGGTCATGCAGACATCCAACCCCTTCTCAGCTCCCTCACGAAACAGTCTCCGCACCCGACCTCCTCCCATCACCCCTTCAGCGGAGCTTCACGACACTCCCCGGTAGTTTTCAGTCGGTGTACGCCCCGTCCGTCTGGTCGGTAGCCTCGGCCCCGCCCACGCCGATCAGTCCTCAGCACGCATTCCCCCATGACTCTCCAAGCGTGGTGTTCCCCATCCCCGAGCCGGAGGACTTTGGGCGGCAAGTCCGGGAGGGCCGAGAGGGTCGGACTTGAACTTCTTTCCGTTGGTGAAGCGGGGAAGACTGGTTTTCTTGTCGGTAGCCGCGCTCACGGGAAGTGCAGCATCTGAAGCGATTGTTTAAGCACAAGCACCCATAGAATAATTCGAAAAACCTAATATAAGCGATCACACTCCTTTTACAACTTAATTCATTCATCTACCTGCGAGATTTGGATTTCTGAGGTTATCCCCTGAGATGTCAGCAGACGTCAAGTGCGCTTCGGATTGTCACTTGTACAGCAGCTCATTGTACGGACAGGCCCATCAGCCATGAACACTAGTGAGGGGGTCTGTAACGGAGTATGGCTCGGTAACGGAGTATGGCTCGGGAGAACAACACAACGTTGAGAAACTCAGGCACCTTTTCAGTTTTTCTTAGCTGTGGAAGAGCCGTTCGCTTTGGTGTGCCGCGGAATGACGGTCGTTTGAGCCGGGATTGCCCATTTCATCTGGGTCATTAGCGGAGGTTTATTAAAGGAAAGCAAGAGTCATTACAAGAAAAAATCGTGTGCTATACCAGGACTGTCGAAGCCAACACGCGTTACTTGTGATGCTGGACTTGCAGCTGCTTCAGTTGCGGCTGCATCGCGAGTAGACTAGTCCGCCTTTTTCTTGTCGGCGCTCATACATCTGTCCAAGATTACATAAAAGCATTTCACAAGAACCACAAGGCACGAGATCCAACACGCTCGGAACAGGCTCGCCTTCCCTTTTGCAAGGCTTCTTCTACGGACCGGCACGCGCTGACGCAGCAGATAGTTGATTACTTGATGCTCTTGAATTATGTCAGAACTCTCCAGGATGGGACAGACGGTGTCAAAAGCAAACAGGCGTTGGGCGTCGAGCGGAACTACTGCGCAGAATGCATGCAGTGCTGCAGTTGCCCGGTGTTCCCCACGACATCAATCGTGGAATATGGACCAGCCGCCTCATACCAAGCGCCTCACTCCAAGGAAAAAACTTGAATTGGGCAGGCTAAACGCCTCTCATCACATCATGAACACCCCTACATCTTCTCTCCTCCCCTTCCCCCGCTGTCCCTCTCGCCTGTGTCGCCTTCCAAACGGAACTCGCGCACAATGCGCTCCCCTACGCCTGTCTCGAGCTCGTTCAAGGGTAGGAGAGGGTTCGAGCTCTGGGGGAGATGGAAGGGCAGGCGACAGGCCAGGCTGCCGAGATGAGATGATCGGAGGGGGAAGGTGCGACGACGAAGTACCGCGGATGCGGAGAATCTCGGAGGAGGAGAAAGCACTGGGCGCGGAAACGTTACCCCAAGAGAGCTCAGAAGATGCACCATCCTCTTCCTCATCGCCTTCGCGCGTAGGCTCGAGGTTAGCGGGAGCAGAGACTGTGCGTCCCAGCACCGCACGTCCTTCGTCCTCCTCCTGGCTCTCCTCAACTTGCGACATGGCCTGATCATCCGCGGGCTGGACGCCAGCTTTGGGTGCCTCATCCCGGGGCAGGCCCGAGTCCTGGGGTCGCGTTCCCGGGGCTGCTGTGCGGACGACGGTGTCCCAGCCGTCGGGTCTGCAGCCGTCAGAGGCTGAACGTGGCGCGGCTCGCTCCTCGGGACGACTGGAAGGCTCGCTGAGCGATGATCGCCCATTTGGGTGCATGAGACGAATTGCGAGGGTGGATTGTGGAGTGTCCAGTGCGGCGCGGAAGCGCGGCGCTCGGCGCCAGTGGAGAGGTGCGGATGCGCAAAGTCGGCGCGGAACGATGCTCGAGGGAGTCGGCTGATGTCTGCGTGTGAGAAGTCAGCGTAGATGAGGGCGTAGAACAGAGATATTCGAGCCGCCATTTTTTGTGGCGGACTTGGGCGTCAGCCTTTGGGTGAATTGGAGGGAAGTGAATAGAGTAGCCTCCAAAAAACCTACCGCCAAGCCGTAGAAGCCCCTTTGCTTGTTGGGAGACATGAGGAGAAGGACGAGCTCGGACGAGTCGAAAGCCGCGTTGAGGGCAGCCACGTTGTGCCGTTGCGTAGACCACACACCGCTCTCGATCGGGGCGTCCATATCGACCTGAAACAGGTACAGGCGGCCGGCTACATGTAATTATTGGAAAAATAAGACAATGAGATGGACTAATTCAACTCAAGGCTTTCAGTATGAAGTACCGGATAGGCATGCCGGTGCCCTGGTGCGTCAAGTCCACGGTCGCTTCTTCTGGTCCCGGCCCACTCGTAGTTGATGAACTGGACTCTCCCTGAAAGACGTTCCCGCTTAATTCAGAACACGCTTGCTGATACGCTGTAGTAAATGCCCATACAGTGGTTGGCTGCATCCTGAACACTGCCGAAGACCTTGCCCTGCTCTTCAACCGCACGTTGAGTTTTCCTCCCCATGAACTTAGCTCCGCGAGCCGCTCCGCAGCGGTCTCGGCTGCCTCGCCGCTTGAAAAGCTCGCAAAGGCCAGTGCGTGCGCTTGATGGCCGTGAGGTTACCGACAGGTTCGCAGCCGTGGCCGCGGATGGCGGCGGCGAGGAGCGCGGGAGACGCGTGTGCCGGGAGAGAGCCAATCCAGACTGTTTGGGTTGCGGACTGGTAGTGGGAGTGCGGTGGCGCGGATCAAGGTATGGGTGGAGGAGCAGGATGAGAGTGGCGTGCTCCCGGAGGATCGTTGAGCAAAGGGGGACCTGTGAGGCGCGACGACGAGTGAGGGTTGCGTGAGGTGGGTTTGATGCGGGCTGCTATGTGCGGTTGAGGCTGGGCATGGAGGACGTGGTCCAGAATTAGTGATACCCGGTCATCAAAGAGAGAGGAGGAAGTCGGGAAGAGCGAAGCAGGGTACGCACGATGCTCAGACGGTGCGACGGGCAGGCTGGTGGCGGACTGCATCAGTGTCTGTCACGTCCAGGCTCCTGATCCTGTTTCCCTTCCCACCCCTTTTATTTTCAAGCGCTCCTGGTGACCCTCCAGCTGGCCCCGGTAGGTGCCGCGGACCTGAGAGCTCGCGCTGCTCCTGCGCCATCGGATAGTCGGGTAGAACGGCTGAGGGAGTTGGGGAGGTGTCGCAGTCTGAGGGAGTTGAAAAAAGTATTGCATGCTGTCCACAGGAAAGAGCCCCTCAGAAAGTATTTCTTCTTTGAATGATAACCTTTAGAACATCTGGCAACGTATCGGCAGGAAGAAAGTATGGACCACTCACGGCTCGGCCTGCACAGCCGCGATCTTAAAAGTGCGAGTGTCGGCGTTGGAAGGGTCAAGAGTGACGGGCATGGCTGTTATGGATGAATGCGCAGGTGTAGAAGTGGTGATGTGGGTGTGAATACAAGAGCGAATTGACGGCGATAGCGTGGTCTTTAAAGGAATGCAAGTGCAGCTTATCGGGGGACTAGTCGGTGGGACTCGGCTTCGGATCACTGCGTCCGCTGCCCCTCTACCCAGCACTCAGCTAGAGCCATATGTGGGGTTCCTGGGTATCTTTATTAGAATGACGAGCGACCAAGCAGCCGCAGAAGCGCAAGGTCCCGCATGAACAGAGACGGCTGCACTCAGGAGGACGGGGCCTGGAAGACTGTGTCCGCTCCGCCCCGCTGATGCGGAAAGACCTTTTTTTTTATGTACGCAGCTGTATACGGGGCAATCTGCTGAGGTGTTTGTGATGCACTTCCATGTCTGTATCAAGTGCCCCCTGGAGAGGGAGCACTGCTCCTCCTTCGGCGCAGCGACCCGTTATCACTTCCGTACAGCTATTTGTGATAGATATTTAGCTCCGCAAAAACAAGTGTACTTCATGGGTAGCCGAGTAAGCCATCGGCTGGCTGCAGTACCACCTTCCACAGGCACCCGTCCTCCAAATACCCGAGTTGCGTCGTAGTGTTGCCTCATGGGTCCGGTAGCCTCGCAGCGGCCGGTCAGACGAGCCCCTCAACTTATCTGAAAGTCATTCGGTGAGTTATATCATGTGGATAGTGTACCACTGCTGTGTTGGTCATAGAGGTGTCGGCCATGGGAAGGAGGCGAGCGGAGGCTGATGGCAGTGGGCGGAACGCAATTGCCCGGTGTCCCTGCAGCGGCAGGTCATCACGGAACCTCCCAATACCGCTGACGACTTCCCAGCTGAATATGTGGACTTCTTCCCTTGTGAGTGAGAACGAAAAAAAAACCCCGGACAACTTGGCAAGCACGAATCCGTGAGGATGAAATACAACAATAATGTCATGCAAGCAAGCATCGTCACGCAACATCCAGTCACCGGTTCCCTGCTAGCCCTCCTTCCCCAGCCCACTCACCGCCTCCCCGGGTGGACCCCTCCCTTGCCCGCTACCTCCAT
>JTLS01001061.1:0-10969 GCA_000826855.1 Basidioascus undulatus | reverse complement strand
TGTGCTCTTCCGATCTCTCTCATCCTGACACGCCCCATTCTTCGCACAACCAGCAGTCCTCCTTCTCCACTTTCCCTCCCACCCCCGCCCTCGGCGACTACTCCTGCCCGCCTTCCGCCTCGTACAACCAGTCCGAGTTCGCCCACCAGAACGCGGCCGACGACCCCGCCGCGTCGAAACGGGTCCGCGGCGACTCTCTTTCCTCCTCCTCTTCGACTGCCTCGCTCTCCATCATCGCGCTCCCAGCCGGCACCGGCGCGAAACGTCTCAAGCCCGGCCCCAAGCCTCGGCGGCGCCCGTCGCGCAGCAACGGTAGTAGCGAGAACGACGTGAAGACGTCTCCTCCCGACGCCGCGTCCACGTCCGCCGTCTACCATCCTTCCGACGCGCCTCCATCCAGCCTCGACACCCGCTCCTTCTCGCTGCCCCTCCCTCAACACCAGTCCACATACATCCACCGCCCGAGCTCCGTCCCGCCCGGCGCAAGCGCCTTCGGCAGCCTGACTTCTCCGACGAGCGCTTCCTACGCGTTCCCGACCGCGCACGCGCCGCCGCAGATGGGGTACCTCTACGCGGACGAGGCGCACGCCCTGTCGGGGATCTCCAAGAACGATCCTCTCGGGAGGTACATCGAGGAGGCGGGGACAGATGGCCAGAAGCTTTGGGCTTGTGGCTGGGAAGGTTGCGACCGGACCTTCAAACGCCCCAACGCGGTCAAGTCCCACGTTCAGACGCATCTCGGCATCAAGCCATATGTGTGTTACGAGCAAGGCTGGTACGTCTTCAAGTTGCTCTCGCCCGGCGTTCGCTTCACTGAACTCGCGCCTCGTAATCACAGTGGCGCTGCCTTCGTCCGCAAGCACGATCTCGACCGCCACGATCGCATCCACAGCGGGTCCGTCCACCGTTTTGCTTCATTCCTCTGCACTTCACTCACGTGTGACTCTTTCCCTGGTAGGTCGAAGGAGTTCACCTGTCCCTGCGGAAAGACTTTCGCTCGCGGCGACGCGCTCATGCGCCACCGCCAACGCGGGATCTGCAAGGGCAGTATCGTGCCCCTTCGCGGCGCTCCGGCCGGCACACCCGCTCCCTACGCTTCATGATGCGACGCTCCTTCCCTCTCCGCGGTCTACTCACCCCATTTCATAGCTGCTGCCCTATCCCTCCTTTTCTTTCGAGGACCTGCCCATTAGCCGGGTTTTCGCTCTTATTCTAGTCTTTGCATTGCCTGTCCATTACTTCGCACATCCGCATTTTGCATATCAACCTCACCCGTATACCCCTTGTCGTTGATTCCCTTCGCATTCGCCTCGTTTTTACTTATTGTCGCAATTCGGACGCCTCCATCACCCCGCTCTTTGTCGATTTCCACCCTACCGTTGCTGCATGCCCACGCTGTTTTCGCCTCGTTTATCTATTTCACAACCCTTACTCGCTGTTCATTGCACAAATCTCATATTTAAGCATGTGTCTTTGATTGACTCCATACTGCCGTCTGCGTTGCGAGCTCTGCGCGACTGGCCTGACTCAATGCTGCGACAACAGGCTGGCCCTTGCTAGAAGGATCGCCGATCACAACACGATTGGAGAGCAATGCAGCGCTGTGGCAGTCACTACCGCTTCGACTTGGCCAACAGCGGCCTGCAGCACAATTCAATTTGAAACTTCCAGCAAAATGCAACGCATGTACGCTGTGAAAGCCATCTACACAGCGTACGGAATACCGTTCGTGAGGCGCTGGAACTCGTCGTACGCGACCGAGCGCGTGTTCTCGTGCGCGTTCCGCACGATGCCGACCATGTACTGGGCCGCGGCACGATCGCTGAGCTGCAGTTGGAAGCGCTCGCGCAGGCGGTGGATCGTGCCCTCGCCCTTGAACGACGGCAAGTCGGTGCCGAGCATGAGGTGAACTGCGTCCACGATCTGGTCCGCGTACATGCGGATCGCGAGGAAGCCCTTGACGCAGAGCTCGACGAACATGCGGTAGCCAGGACTGTCGCGACCACCCATGACGACGACCATCTCGTGGCTGAGCTTGAACGAGTTCGGCTCGAATTTGACGCCCTACCAGACCGCGCGAGGTCAGCGAATAATCATGGAAATATTGAAAGTAAGAGGAAGATGCTTACTCCGGGACGTGGAGATAGGCAAGACGAAAAATCAGCTTCGTTTGCCAACTCGGGAGATTAAAGAGATACTCATCAATATCAAAGAGGAACCCGAAGTCTGATAATTGCGTTGTGTCAGTGAGTAAATCACGCAGCGCTTCATCGAAAGGACGAACCGATGTGCACAATGTGCCCCTCGCCGTCAATCATGATGTTGCCGTTGTGGCGGTCCTTGACCTGCAGGATGTAGCAGACGAGCGAGTACGCAGCCATCGACTGGATAAAGTTGAGCCGAGCGTGCTGGAACTTGATGCTGTCGGGGTGTCCGAAGCTGCGGACGAAGAAGGCGAAGAGGTCGTTGATCTTGGCACGGCCCATCTCGTCGCGAGACGTCGCGTTCGGAACCACATCGATGACGCCGCACTGCGTTACAAAGCGTGAGCGGCGCGGACGCTTCAAAGAAAGACAGCGAAATTAACCGTACCCCGGGTCCAGTCGCCGTGACGCGATAAGGGTTGAGGTAGAGAACGAGTCCGACGCTCGTGAAGATGTTCTTGAACATGGCGATGGCCTGTAAAGCGAGGACGTCCTGCCGGCAGTCGTCGCCGACCTTGAAGATCGCGGCCTGCCAGACCTCGTATGTGTGCTTGTCGCGCTTCTCGTCGGCCTCGAGCGAGTCGTCGCCTTGACCGGCGACGTCTGTCTTCTCCTTGCGGACTTGGAAAGTAGCCATGAACGGCGCCTGAAAATGTAATGGGTAAGGAGTGAGTATGCGGTTCGGCCCCGGGCCTATATAGGCTGACCTTCGCGTGACTCTGCAGAGGACGGCCGGACTTCTTGTCGATGTCGACGACGACACCGTCCGGGTTACTAGGGAGGTAAACGCCGACCTTGACCTCGATCTTGGCCATCTCCTCGTCGATTTTGGCCTATAAATTACCATTACCCGTGAGTCCGACGATCTCTAGTCCCGGACGTAGCCCGAAGAACATACCTTCTTCTCCGGCTTCGACTTTTTCACGTACGGCTTGAGCTTGCCGGAGATCGACGTCACCGCGTCGAAGAAGCCGAACTCGCGATCGTAGAACTCCTGCGCCTCTCCTGACAGAGCCGCGACGATCATGTCGATCATACGGTCGAGCAGCGGCTTCATCGGGTCGGGCTACGCGATCCGGGCATTCCTGTGTCAAACTCCGCAAGAGCAGCAAACCGTGACCATGCCAGTGACCTACGACTTCGGCGTTGTCGTCCTTGTAGGTGTTGGCCTTCATATTCCAGATGATCTGGTGGCAGAACAGCTGCGAGATCTTGGCTGTCTCGAAGATGAAGCGCTCGACGTAACCTGAACATGCTGTCAGAATTTCGCAAAGGACCAGGCTTCAGAGAGACACGGACCGAGACCGTCGTGACGGAGAGCCTGGACGATTTGCGGGACGTAGAAGAAAGTCAGGTCGACCGGGTGCTGCTCGAGGACGCGCATCGCGTATTGCAGGATGAGCGGGTCGTTGCGGTAGCGCGGGTGGAAGTAGTTGATCGCCGAAACTGGCGGTACGGGCGCCCAGAAGAGCAAGGACTGCCATAAACGGAAATCAGAGAAAAGAAACTAAAGCCGGATATCGCAAGGCGTACCTTCAAACTCTTCTTGACGCTAGGATCAAGCTGCTCGCCGATGAGGAACTCGAGGGCTTCGGGGATGTCGATCGCATCATTCGGGCGTTGGCGGACGAGTTTGGTGACCTCGGATCGCACACTCGCGACCTTGAAACGCTCGGCCATGTGCACTGCGACGGCAGGCTGCACCAACCAGGCAGTGCGAACGTGGCGGATCCACGAGTCCTAGATGAGAAACAGGCTTAGCGGGGGCGAGACTACAGGATCAAGGTAGTCGACTAACGTCGGTGGTGCCCTTCTCCATGAGGCTGACGGCGTCGGCGCCGCGGCGGGGATCACTGAGCGGGTTGGTCCAGACGCTGAGGTGGTGGATCTCGTTCTCGACGAGGAGGTCGAGGAGTTTGCGGCGCTCCTTGTATTGGGCGACGACGTCCTCGAACGTCGCACCTGAGCGCGAATCGTGAGCTCTGGCGGGATACAAACACCGGTAAAGTGGGACGGACCTGGCAAAGCGTAGCGCGGCCGCAAGTCCGGGAAGCTCGTGACGAAGCGGCTCGTACGCAGCGTGTCGCCGCGAAGGGCGCCAAGGAAGTCCTGCAGGAGGCGGATGTCGGCCTCGACTTGCGTGCGGTCGCTGCCGTACGACCATCTGCACAAAATTCGGTAAGGAAAGCGAGCAGGAATGGCTGAGCCCTCATGCGACTACGCACTGAGGTCGGACAGAGAACCATGAGAACGCCGCGTCGTACAGCGCCTGCCGAAGGCGGAGCTCCATCGTGCCCTCCGTGCGCGTGTTCTGCAGGACCTGGAAGCCGAGCAGCAGCAGCGAGAAGCGGACCTCGCGCGCGAGCGGATGCGTGCTGCGTGAAGTGCGCAGGCGTCAGTGATGGCGGTTTCGAGAGTGAGCCGC
Source organism: Basidioascus undulatus (assembly GCA_000826855.1). NCBI lineage: Eukaryota > Fungi > Basidiomycota > Geminibasidiomycetes > Geminibasidiales > Geminibasidiaceae > Basidioascus > Basidioascus undulatus. The sequence goes on along the minus strand of JTLS01001061.1, from coordinate 6,340 downwards.
TTTCTAGCTTGCCTCATGAGCTTGTGCGCGCGTGCAGAGTTGAACAGGAGACGCGTGAGGGAGATGACCATCGCGTCCTCGCTGTAGCGGATAGCCTGGAAGCGGCTCGAGAGCATCTGGATAAGAAGCTTATGCGGGCCGAGGACGCGCTTGGCCGTCGAGAGGTTCTGGTCCATGATGTCCTTGTTGGTCGGCGAGTACTCGATGCTGTCGTTGAAGGGGTTCTTGTACCTGCGGCGCGGAGGAAGGGTTTGTTTACAGCGTCGCTTCGGAGTAGGAATTGAAAGCTGCAGACGCACGCGACGTTGCCCGAGAACATGCCACGCCGACAGCGGATGCTCGTGAGCCACTCGGACGTGATCTCGACCATGAGCTTGGCCTCCAGGTCCGGCCGCTCGCCGATGAGCCACGTCCACGCATCGCGGCCGCACGACATGGCGAGCGGGGTGAAGACGCGGAACGGCACCGAGACGAGGTGGTGAAGGAGGTCGTGGTCGGGCTGTCCGCTTTGATGTCAGCATCAATCCCGCCCAGCTCATGGGCGCCACATCCCAACGCACGGAGTTCGAAGCTACGAGCACGCCAGCGCAACGCCAGAGGAGACGCTGCAGGTCGGACATGGTGAGGTGGCCGGTCTTGCCGCGAATCTGGCGTAGGACGTCCGCCATCTGCTCCTTGATCTTCGACACGTCCTCCCGCGGGATGTCGTTGTCCGGGACCTTGTGCATCTCGTGCAGTCCTGTGGGTGTCCATTATCAGTGAGCACACTCGAATGCAGTGAGACTGGTGTATCCTTGCCGCGGTTGAGCGCCAGCCGCACACCGATAATCTCGCCGTTGGCGCGGCTGCGCAACGAGAAGCGGTTGGCGAAAATGGCGGAGGCGTCGGCCTTCCAGCCGCCCGCAGGCGGGAGGGACGCTGCAGAGCCGGGTGTGAGCGTTTGATGCGAGCGTCCAGACGCTCCAACTAAACAACGTACCGCTCTTGCGATCCAAGCGGGGCAGGCTGGAAGCAAAGTCGAGAGCGATGCTCGCGCCCATCTCGACCGAGCCGGGTAGGAACGCTTCGTCCGAGCTGTCGAGGTATGTCTGCGAAGGAGAGGGGAACACTGTCAAACAGCGTCATGCGTAGGCGGAACATCGCAGTCGTGACGCACCTCCAGGATGCCTTGCACCTCGACTGGCGCATGCGTGAGGCCCAGCCCCAGCCACTCGCGCGCGGCTTGGTGCAGGCGAGTGAGGATCTCGTTGCGGACGGCGTACGAGTCCGTGAGCTCGAGCGTGATCTGCGCCTTCTCGGAGTGGAATTCGAAAACGGGCGAGTACTGCATGGGCGTCCGCAGTCACTCATCCATAATTGTTGCAAGACAACAAAAGTCAAGCAGAACAAAGACTCACCTCATCCAGGACCTCGCCGTCACACGCCCGGCGGAGCAGCGTGATCGCCTCGAGTAGGGCGACGACAAGCGTGGGCTCGCACATGAACGCGGGAAAGGTCGTGACGAGCCGGTTTGCGTATTTGAACGAGACGTCCCGGACCTTGGCGAGGCGGTGGCAGCTCCCGACGAGTAGGCGCTTGACCTCCTCCGCCACGTTCGGGTCGACGCTCTGCTCGACCGCCTGCTTGGACAGCGTCGCGATGTAGACGTCCGAGACCTAGCACGTGCACGTTGCACCATTCGCTGTCAGTTCCTGCGACCCAAATATTGGAATGGAATGGTGAAGCGTGAAGCGGGACGAACCTGGTCTGCGATGGTCTCCATGCACGAGATGAGCGGGCTGCTGTTGATCGCCTCGTTGACAAAGTACCAGAGAATCATGGACGGCTTGCCGAGCTCGCTGCGCATGCGCTCGACGTGGTAGATCGTAAGGAGAAACGTGACCTGGGCTAGCGTGAACGAGCGGATCTCGTGCGCGTGCTTGGGGATGAACGATGTGAGGACGCTGCGTTGGTGCGCGAGAGCCTGTTTAAGGCCCTCACCTGAGGTTAGTCAGGCGCCCAGGGTGGAAACACAGTCTGGGGGGAGCAACGCACGCCAGCGGAGAAGTCGCGTCTCAATATCGAATTGTACTCGAGGTCGCTGTCGAGCGTGTTCTGCGCGCCCTCGAGCACGAGCGCGGGCGTCTTGAGCGTGATGCGCGCGAGGCTCGCGCGCTGCCACTCGGGCGTCTCGCTCGTCGGGCTCTGGGGCGTGAACCCGAAGAGGACGCAGAGGAACCACATGTTGCGGAAGAGCGAGACGAGGTCGGGCGAGGGCGCGGCGTGCGGGTTGAAGTTTGGGTGCGCGAGCAGCGCGTCGATCGCAAGCAGGAGAGCGGCGACGTTGCCGGTCAGGTCCGAGGCCTGTCGGGAGGGGAGTTAAGCCAGAAGGTCAGAAGGGTGCTCGATGCGGAGGCCCGAAAAGGTCGAAGTACGCACCCGGTCCTGGTCCTTGCACTGCGCGGAGACGATCTGGACTTGCATGCCCTTCTCCGCGAAGAGTGTGAGCAGCTCGTGCAGGTAGACGTCGCAGCAGTCGGTGCGCGAGCCGAGGTTCCGAGCGAGACGCGTCTGGGCGGTGATGACCTGTAGGCCGTTGTCACGCATCGAAATAAGCTACCTTGCCGTGCGGAAACTACAAAGGATCTTGACGCACAGCGTTGCTCGAGACGGTCGGGTCCTCCGGGTTCGCGCTCATGCTGATCTCCGAGAACGCCTTGACGACGTCCATGAACGCGGGGACGTCGGCGATGAGCGCGAGGTCGACGAGGTTGGAGAGGATCGCGGCTTCGGCGATAGGGTCCGCGCCCTGCAGCCGCTGGAGGAGCATCGAGATCGTGAGGTTTGTGATCTGGCCCACCAGACGACACCCAGCGAGCCGTCAGTCGCGCTGCCCATTGAGCTTGGAAGTGACAGCAGGAAAGACGGACCTCCGGGCGGTTGAAGTCCAGTGCGAGCTTCGTGACAACCGCGATGGTGCTCATGCTGATGCGCTTCTTCTGGTCGAGCGAGCGCGTATGCATCCCGACCGTCTGCTGGTCGTAGTTGAGCCCGGCGGGGACGGTCCGGATGCTCGCCGCGCCCGAGGCATCGCGCGAGGGGGCGGAGAGGTAGTTGAGCAGGGAGTACATCGTCGACATGATGAGGTCCTCGCCGGGGGCGATCTGCGGGGGGCAAAAGAGGGCCAGGATTGGATGAGATGGGACACAGGTAGGAGGAGAGTGAGAAGCTTACCTTGATGCACGTTGCCAGACAATGCGCTGCGGCGCTGAGCACCGGCGTGCCGGACGCGTCGGTCACTTCGGCTTCGAAGATGTCGAGTGGGGCAGTGACGAAGCGGCGGAGGTGGGCAGTCATGGGCATAGCGATCAACGGGAAGCTGCGCAGGACATACCCTCAAAGTCAGCGTCTGCCGTCCGGAATTTGAGTGCAGGAGATTGAAACGGTGCAATGGGAAGAACGCACTTGATCGCGAGGATGGACATGACCTGCAGCGCCGTCTCTTGGACTAAGGCCTCGGTGACAGGCGTGCTCTCACTGAGGAGAAGCTTGAGGCGGGAGAGCAGTCCCGAGTCGAGCGAGCGCAGTGCGGTCGTGCACAGCGTTGCCAGTTTCTATTCTGCCTTCATCAGCTTGCGCCCATATCCTCCTCGCACCCGCTCGCTAAAGCGACGCACCAAGCTCTCAGACATGATCTCGAACGAGTAGATGTCTGACGGCGGCTCGCCGTTTAGCTTGTCGAGCAGACCAAGCAGGTCGTCATAGCACTGCACCGCGGACTTGAGCGCCGCGGCGAGATCGTCCCTAACTGCGCCCTCAGCGTGCTCGAGTGGCTTGGCCTCGCGCGTCGTAAGCGCATCCCACGCCGCGTCGGCCGCCTCGCTGACCTCCCCTGCTGCCGGGCTGGGGGGAGGGAGCGGCGCGCGTGGCTGGAGCGCCTCGGGCGCGTCTGCGATCGCCTGCGCGAGGACGACCCACTGCGTCTCGATCACGCCGCAGATGACGAAGTTGCCCGAGAGCGGGCGGCCGTTCGCGCGGTACCGCGCGAGGAGTGCGTGCGCGTACGAGGACGCGTCTTCGTCCGGTGCGGAGGATGAGGCGCCGAGGAGGAGGACGTCGTTGAGGCGCGCGACGAGCGGGAAGGCGAACAGCGTCTTGGTCCGCTGCATGTAGGCCGACCACTCGGAGACGGTCCACGGGAAGGGTGTCTCGGTTATGGCGCGGTAGAGCCCGTGGAAGGCGGGCACGATGTGCGTCACGACGTGCGGGCCTGAAGGGAGGGAAGTGAGATGAAGGGTCAGGAAGCGGACATGGGGATAGACGCACCGCTCTCGCCCTCGAGGTGCTTGGCGAGCGCAGCGGTGAACTCCACCAGCCCATCGATTATACCTCGGCGGGCCTCCGGGTTGGCAGCGGCGATCTGAAGGAGCGCGGTGACGGCGGCGAAAGCGACCTGGTCGGGGAGCGCCCAGGCTGTGGAGTGCCCATCACGCGTCAGTACGACGTATGAAGAGCCGATAGGTTGAGAGCGTGACTTGCTGGTCCAGCGCAGGTCCGTCTCAATCTCCACGTCCGGCAGTTCACGCAGCAGCCCGAGGAGCTGCCTCGACGTCGACTCCGCATCACGCGTCGCCGCCGCAGCCGCGTATTCCGCGAACGCAATGTCGCACTGCGCGCGGGAGGTCGACTGTCTCGTGCTCCCATCAGTTCTCCTTCCTTCTCGGACTACGCCTTGAGAAGAGAGCAACGGACGATCGTGAGCGGCTCGGGGACAGCGCCGTTGAGGTTGGCGCCGGCCTTCTGCTGGCCGAGGTTCGAAGTGCGCGAGAGGAGCGCGTCGCGGTCCGAGGGGCTGAGATCGTCCTCGGGCGACTCGGCGATGTTGCGCGCTAGGTCGCTGAGGATGAGCTGGCGGATGTTGAGATCGAGGCTGCGGGTGCGACAGGGGGGTGAGCGGGGGGTTGAGCGTGCACATGGGCAAGGCGAATCGGACCTGTCCATGATGGACGCGATGAGTGGATTATGGCTTGGTTGCTTCTGTGATTATTCGGGAAGTGGAAGGAGAGGAGGGTAGGGAGAAAGATGAGGCAAAGGAAAAGGGTGGAAAGGGGAAGTGGGAAGGCACGCGCTCCCCCTTGGGTGTGCGGTTGCACGTGTCTGTGCGAGTTGGAGCGGTAAAGAAAACGTCCTGCTGCCCCACCCCCTCAGGCTTTTCCTGCTCTTGTGGGGGTTGTTTATGTGAAACAACCAGAAACGTTAATCCCAACAAAGGTACACATACAGAGAGCTATGGCCGGTTCCCACTTGCGCTGAGGCACACTGTGACTGCCCAGCGAGCGCGATGACGCCGGGCCGGATTCGCTCTCGTGTTCCTTGGCCTCAACCTCTCCTCCTCCCAACCTTGCCCGCCAACCCAGCTCGCGATGGCGCTGTCGTCAGTGGTATCGCGCTGGCTCAACAGCGTACTCGTGCCCTATGCATCTCCACAGCGCACACACGCAGACGTCGCAGCGGTCCTCACCGCGCTGCCGACCCTCTCCCCGCGCACGGAGACCTACGGTCCGTGACCGTGCCCCATCCCTCTGCCCCATCCCAACCCCAGCATCAGATCTGATCCGATTCCTCTTCTATCAGCCCATAACGATGGCCGCACGCAGCTTCTGCTCAACCTGCACGGCACGCTCCCCATCACCTTCCGCGGCGCGCAGTACAATATCCCCGTCTCCTTCTGGCTCCCGCACGAGTACCCGCGCGCCCCGCCCCTCGCGTACGTCACGCCCACGAGCGACATGCTCGTGCGCGCGGGGCCCGGCGTGGACGTGAGCGGCCAGGTCGAGGTGGACTATGTCAAGGACTGGAGTCGGAAACCGGAGGTGCGTCGCTGGCCCTTGTGCTCGGCTCGGCGTGGGTCCACCCGCTGATAAGGTGGTGCGCTGGATCCCAGGCCTTCAACCTCCTCACCCTCACCCAGATTCTCCAAGACCTCTTCTCGAAGCAGCCCCCGCTGTATGCCAAGCCCCGAGAACCACAGCGTCCGTCTTGGCCGCAACACGCTGCGACCCAGCCCGCCCCGCCCCGTCCGCCCCCACGACCTCACGCCGCCCCTTCTTCCCGGCCGACATCAATCGTCGGCGCATCTCCTCCGCCCAGACCCGTGAGCTATGCTGGGGAGGTGGGTCTATCCTTCATCCTCCCCACAGAGCTCAGTGCTCCTGCTGACAGCGCCCAACCCCGCAGCCTCCCCACCCCACCGCGACTCCCCCCTTCTCCTCGCCTTCTTCTACGCATCCCGCACAGCACCCTTATCCCCACGCCGCACCAGCACCCCCGCCCCGACCCGTCCCGGCCTCAGGCACCTCCT
>JTLS01001060.1:0-10980 GCA_000826855.1 Basidioascus undulatus | reverse complement strand
GCCCGGCGTTGCGCGCGACCATGTGGGGGAGGAAGGTGCGCAGGAGGTGGAAGTGCGCGTGGAGGTGGCAGAAGTCGGGGGGTCGGGTTTGGAAGGCGGCGTGGGCGGCGCTGGGCTCTCGCGAAGAGGCGCCTCGGGGATCACCGCCTTCTTCTCCTCCGGCAGTTCCTCCGCAGCGACCTTCTTTGCCTCCCTCTCCGCCTCCTCCATCTTCTGCTTCCCCACAACCTCCTCGACCTTCTCCCTCATCTTGACCGCCTCTTCCCGGACCCTCTCCTCCTTCCCTTTTTCGCCCTCGAACCAGCCCACAACGGTGCGATTCACCCAGTCGGGCGTAAACACCTTGACGGTGCTCTCGACCTGCACGGCCAGCAGCTCCGTCAGGAGCGCCTGCAGCATCGTGTTGTCTGCGTCGCGCGGGGCCGAGGACAGCGCGAGCAGGTGCGCCGCGGTCGAGCGAAGGAGAGGGTGGAACGGCGATGAAGTGGGAAAGGTGGGTTCAGGGAGATGGGACGCAAGGGTGGGGGAGGAGGGAGAGCGGTGGGAACGCAAGGCACGTAGGAGGGTTTGGGAGGTCGAGCAGAAGAGGAAGACCGCCTGCGGAGTGAGCCTTGAGCGTCCGGCTACTTCTGATTCGAGAGCAAGCAGATGAACGCACGACATCTACGCCGTTCTTGCTCTCGTCTATCCGCTTGCAGATGTTGCTCGCAAAGTAGTTGAGGCTGCGCCTCGCCTCGCGTGGGAAGGCAGGGTCATGCGGGACGAGCGAGATGGGGATGTACCTGCATGCCCGGCAGTCCGTCACGCTCAGCTTTCTTCTCTCGGCCTGATAAGATGAGCACATGTACGTACCACCACTCGACAAAGTCGCGGATGACTAGGGAGAGAAGCGTGTCTAGCGGTTCCTGGAGCTGCTCCGGGACTGCGAGCTTGTCGAGCGCCGAAGGAGGTGGGTCGGCGTAGGGGTGCGAGGGGCTGGGTTGGGATTTGTTGACGACCGGTTCGGAGGTGAGTTGAGAGGAAGATAGGGGTGGCTTCTCAGCGGAAGATGGCGACTGTCCAGAATAGCGTCAGTTGCAGCGCTGGCGGGGCAAGGTGGACGGTGGATCAACACGCACGTCGTCCAAGAAGGTCTTTACGAGGTCGGCGAATGTAGTGGAAGTAGCGAGGAATCTGCAATAACGTTCCTTCAGTCAGTCGGGTAGCCTTAGAGTGTACAGGTCAGCAGCATGCATACGCACGCAGCGAGCGCCAGGACGATGATGGCCCTCCAGCGGAGGACAAGGAGCAGCACAGCGAGCACGACGCCCGCGGTGGCCCGCGACGGCACGGACGTCGACGACAGCAGGCGGTCGATAACGTCGTCCGCCCGCATTGCCAGCGCATAAATTCTGGGAGTAGGAGCGGCCAGGAGACGGTACAGAGACAGCCCCCTTGCTTGCTTCCCACAGCTCGCGTTCCGTCGCGTGTCAACCGCGTGCGGGCCGCGGAAGTTCGAGCGCCTGTTGCAGCGTCGTGCGACTTGAAACACTCAGCACTCGACAGGCTCCAGGATGACTGCCCAAGAATGGTTAAAAGAAAAATTTCCTTATCATTCAGCAAGCAGTTATCGTAGGGCATAGCAGCCAAGTTGGCCATGGTTCGTTGATGGACTACTCCGGCGAACGTGCTTTCACCGCCATAGGAAGATTGAGAGGCAACTTACCACCACCGGAACTGAGGAGATAAACCAGCTTCCGTGGTCTGGGTCACTCGTTGCACAGCAAGTTCGAAACAGGTCGAGGTGAATGGCACAACGCGAAGGAACAAGGCATAGCGACCGCGTACAAGCGAGCCTTTCTCAAGCATCCCCCAGCTCCCAGAGCGTACCGTCTGCAACTCCATATTGGAGCCAATCCCAGTCATGCTCAACCCAGACCGTGACGATCTTGACTTTGTGCGGCTCAGGTATGTGCTGCGCGAAGAGCTTGTGGTACTCCGCTATGCCCCTCGAGACCGCCTGTGCCAGCGCTTCCATATTTCAGAGAGAAAACTAAGATGAGCTTCTCCAACGACGGTGCCTTGTGAATGAACTCCTTAACGCCGCCCATGTAACGCTGGTAATAGTCTCCGTACCAACCGAGGCCAGGCGCGGGCAAGTCCAGACGAGATAGATTCCGTATGTCGAGGAGCTGTTCGACAGCGGGCGGAGGCAGTGGCGATGAAGGGATGAACCAATATGGCACGCCGTGGTCTTCCACGAGGGCTGCGCCAAGTGCCTGAGCTTCGGAGCACCGTCCCACAAGAGATCGAAAAGAGCATTAAGGAAGCCGTGTATAGCGGGAATCAAGATGTGGTCTTCGATGTACAGGTCCTCGTCGTTGCGAGCGGATGATGGTGGTCGAAAGGCAAGATGCACGCGGTCTGCGTGGGTCCGTAAGTCGGGTAAAATGACCGCCGTCAGCTGGCTTTTCCTGAAAGCTTCCAGTCTTCGACATCCGCCTTGTGCTTAGGCGTTTGCGGAATGTCCGTTTGAGAGACCGATTTTTTTTTTCTGCTACCACAGCGGTCGAAGATATGCAAAGATCTCAGCCCACACGATACGGACTCGAGCCCCCCTGGTCTGTCTGACTTTTGACGGTACCCCGCACCATTGTCACAGTTCCATTTGGTTTTTGTAGTATTCTGTTTGGCCCTGATGGGCTGTCTTGATCTCAGTCGAGCACTTATTCAATTGCACGGTGGATCGGCAGTCGTGACAACAGGATGTCGCTTGTAAGTATAATGCCACTCTGACAGACATACTGCAGGTCGCGACACGGACTCGGCTCACCGATGGTAGACGGTGCCTGTCGCTCGACAACCGCCTGATGGGGCAGGGAAGCCGATGCCATGATGGGAAAAAGACCAATTGAAACCCTTCGAAAGATTACAGACTCCAAAGCTCAATGGATATGCCGGTATCATCTTGCCATAATGTCCTCTTAAGACAGAGCAGGCAATTGGAAAGCCATGGGGTTCATAGAGCCACATTAGATGCGATGAGACTGGGACCAACAGCAGATGGTAAAGCGAAGACTGATACAAAGACGGCAGCGCAGATTTCCTAAACAACGGAAAAGAGTCCAAGAGTGAAAAAGGATGCAAAATCACAGAAACAAAACAGTCGACCTGCTGCTGGACGCTTCAGCCATAGTCATTCAAATGGCGAAAGACTGAGGAAGACGTACAAAATCTAGTACTCCTTGCACTCGTGCTCGCAAGGCTTGTACTCCTCGACGTGGATCTTGGGCTTCTCCTCCTTGCAGCTGCATGGTGGTGTGATCAGCGGATGGCTAAGCGTTGAGAAAGAGAGCTGGACCTACTCCTCCTCCTTCACCTCGTACACCTTCTTCTCTTCCTTCTTCTCCTCGTACTTGGGCTTGTACTCGTGGACAGGGTTGTACTCGTGCACTGGCTTGTACTCGTGGTGGCACTTCTCCTCCTCACACTTAGGCTGGTACTCAGGCTTTTTCTGGCACCTATTTGGGGTAAAGAATTAGCTTTGATGAGTTAGTCTAAGTAAATCAGGTGCAAGAAGCTTACTCGTGGTGGCACTCGTGCCCCTGCTCAATCTCAATAACCTCGACTTCCTCCTCCGACTCGTCGTCAGACGAGTAGTCACGCTTCGACTTCTTAACCTTTCGGCCGTGCTTGATAGAGTCGTGCTCGAATTCGGAGAGAGTGATGAAGGCGTCCACCTGTGCATTCGGCTGTTACTGAGCAGCTGCTCTGGGAGAATATGAGATGAACGTCACGGCCACCTACATCCACTTGGTTTTTCAAATTAATTGGCGTGTTCTTCTTCTCCTTGGACTGGCGGGCAGCGAGGGAGCGCTTGCTCTTGCCGTGCTTGATACTTTCGTGCTCGAACTCGGACATGGTGAATTGGAGGTTTGTCTTCAAGATGCACAGCAGTTGTCAGCCAGTGTTCAGAAGAGATGGGAATGTGAAAATGGGCGGCTCACGTCGACGCTGTTCTTGATGTTCAGTGGCTGCGGCTTCTTGAGGTCGCGCTTGGGCTTCTTGGGTTTGGCGGATTTGAAGCCGTGTTGGTAGTTGTTGAAGTCAGAAAGGGTGAAGTCCATGTCGGCATCAACGAGATTATGTATCACCACAGGCTTGTCTGTGGCAGAATCACGCTTGGTCTTCTTGCCATGGCCGAAATGAGAGAAGTTTTCGTGCTCGAACTCGGAGAGGACGAAGTCGACGTTGGTCTGCCGGCGGGATCAGGGGCGGGAGTCAGCTAGCCTACATCTACAGAATAGTAGATGAAAGTAGACGCGTACGTCGACGGCATTCTTGATGTTGATCTCTTGCGGCTTCTGCTTGGCCTGGCGAGCGTCCAGCGAGCGGCGGTACTTCTTGACCTTCTTCTTGTCCTCGAGGTGGTCGTTCTCGAATTCGGAGAGGGTGATGAAAGCGTCCTCCTGCACGCGATTGAGAATATTGATCGGCTTGAAGTCGGACTCCGAGTCCGAGCCACCCTTGACCGCCGTCGGCGTCTTCTTCGGCGCCTTCGTGACCGCACGCTTGCCGCGCTTGTGGCCGCGGTGCCCGAGTCTCTCGTGCTCGAACTCAGAGAGATTAAATTGGAGGTTCGTCTGAAATAGGACCGGAGAATACGAGTGAAGAGTGTCAGTCGCGATTGCCAGTTGCCAGAATGGAGTAATTTCCAGAGGTGAGGGCCACGAACATCAATATCGTTCTTGATGTTGACGGGCTGGGGCTTCTGCTTGATCTGGCGCTTGTTCTTCTTGCCATGCCCGAAGTGCCCAAAGTTCTCGTGCTCGAACTCGGAGAGCATGAAGTTCAAATTCGTCTTTGGGGAGGGGTAAGGAGCCGGGATCAGCTGGGCCGAGCGTGTATTTGGCTAGAGGCTCTAATTTTTCACGTACGTCCACTGCATTTTTTATGTTAATGGGCTGGGGCTTCTGCTTGGCCTGACGGGCGGTGAGGGCGCTTCCAGCGACGGCTGCCCCGGCGACGCTGAGGAGAGGCGCTGCGATGGCGGATGCCGAGAGGGAGACCACCGAGAAGGTAGCGAGGTTGGTGCGCATTTCAAAGAGCCTGATCCCTGTAAATGAGTGTGAATGTCGTAGAAAGTGGAGAGTAGTCCGGTAGGCGAGGAGAGGACGAAGCAGCTGGATCAGATGAGAGAAAGAGGACGAAGCAGCTGGACCAGAAGAGAGAAAGAGGACAAAGCAGCTGGATCAGATGAGAGAAAGAGGACGACGCCCACGGCCGGTCTTTATGGGCCTCTGAAAGTTTCCAAAACAGATCAATCGTAACACACACACCAGCGAGTGGCTGAAGGAGGCGGGCCAGAAAATGTCACTGTTTCCAAAGCTGGAGGGGCGGGAGGGTTAGAATTTGTGATTTTCAGGGGGCCAGGGGGCATTAGCGGCGTCAGTGTTGTGCTCGGAAGGGGCGTGAAGGGTGGCCGATAGTTGTGCATCAAATGGAGGGGTTATATCCCTCGACTCATCCCAAGAAACTGTTGCGAGATTGCTCCTTGCTCAAGTGAATTGTGACCTTCGTGCAGGATGTGAGATGTTCTCGGGGATAGGATGTGAATGAGGAATATGAGAAGACGCTCGACGCGGCTCTGCAAACGAGTGTCGCGGAGAAAGACATGGACACGCTATTCGACTGCTTTGTGGCGACCATCGAAACACTCACACAAATCCAGTATTCATGAAAGCTTCAAGTTTCCACATAGGAAGGTCCATGCGATTTGTGCGGCACATTGGGCTGATCGAGTGGACAGAGGCTGAAGGGAGAAGACGCTCGAAGAGAGGCTGAAGCAAGGAAGACGCAGCTTCGCTCGGCTCAGACCGATATGCATTAATTTGGATTGGAAAACGTAGGCCCTTCAGAATCATGCGACGACATGACTGAGATTGACACAAAAAAAAAAGGAATCCCATGCAGCCAGCCGAGCCATTCGTGAACGGACTTTCGCGAACGGAGGATGCTGATGACGGCGTGTTCAGGCACAATCTACTCAGTTGCCTGCTTCGCCCTCGCTCGTTCGCTCCCGCCCTCATCGTCGCTCGCCCTCTCCTTCGTGTTCCGTGCCCCTTTGTGCGTCCATTCTGCTGCATAACCTTGGATCACCCGGCATACTCACACAAAAGCCAATACAGCTATCATAAATCAACTGCAACCTCACCGTCACCATGCTCGCTCGCCGCGTCTTCTCTGCCGCACCTAGGCCTGCTCGCGCCTTCTCCACGTCGTCTGGGTCGCTCGCTAAGAAATGTACGATTTGCGCACGCAGCTCACAACTACTTTACGTTTTGCTGAATTTCGTGCTCAACATCTAGATGATGCCGACATCGAGCCTCCGCGTCGCGCGTTGAGCGCTTATCAGCTCTGGCAAGCGGAGCGCTTCGCGGAGAAGAAGGCCTCCTTGAAGGAAGGCGAGAAGATTCCCTTCGAGGACTTCACTGGTCAGCTGGGAAAGGAATGGAAGTCGTTCTCGGACGCTGAGAAGGAGGTACGTACGCTGTTCTTTCTCCTGCCCCTGTGGTCCTCCCCGTGTCCTTTTCCCAAACCCGCTACCTGCCCCACACTCCCGTAGCCTTGGCAGAAGAAGTACGAAGCCGCGCGTCAGCAGTGGGAGAAGGAGTGGAAGCGTTGGTGGGACGCTCGCAGCCCCGCTGAGCTCAAGGAGATCAACGCCCGCCGAAAGGAGGAGGGCAAGTCGAGCCTGAAAGCGCCACAGGACACCGCCGCGTACGGGCCCAAGCGCCCGCTCACCTCCTTCCTCCGCTTCTCCGCCGAGGTCCGCCCCGAGTATCAAGGGCTCTCTTTGACAGAGACCGCGAAGAAGATTGGCGAGCGGTGGAAGGCTTTGAGCGAGGGCGAGAAGGAGGTGCGTTACCCTGCTCGACTTCCTGAGGCGCTGTACGCTGCTGGTGCGTGGTACTGATGTTCGTATGGCGAGGTGATGCAGACGTACAAGAAGGCGTGGGAGGTCGAGAAGGCCGAGTATGATGCGAAGAAGCAGTGAGCGGGGCACGCGTTGGGATTACGGGGTTCGATTGGGATAATACTTGCTAGCAGATCAAATATTCGCTCTACTCTATCTTCCACCGTCACCTGCTTTTGGGTAGCTTCTCTTGTTGGGTATACGTAGCTCGAACGGTGAACGATTCCTTCGCTACGCCGAGTCATCATGTGTTCGGCTTGTCAGTGATGTTTGGTGCACCCCGAGACGTTCGGAAACTCGCCATTACGATACTCAATCGCTACTGGACTGAAGTGCTCACAAGCTCTGCTATGTTTACGGCGGGGCCCACATCCCGGATTCCCTTACTGCACGATGCGCAGTCACTGTCACCTTCGCCAGCCTGAGTCGCGTCCGGCATGCCGAGGGCCGCGCTGCATCTTGCAGAGGTCTGGTGACGACGGAAGTCCTGAAGTTTTACAGAAATACTTCGGTCATTTTGAATGTGCAGCATACGCATATTGAGCCAGGCCCTTGCGAGCTGCTCGACAACGAATCGTTCCGCGGATCCGCTCTCAGCTCCCGTCCATCACCATCACCATCACCGCTCAACCCTTCGCCTAAGCTGATCGCCCACCAAACCAAATCCTACACTCTTCGCAGGATGTCCGACAGCACAAGCACCCCTCTCGAGCTGGTTCCCTCTTCTCGGGTTCGCCACGACGGGTGCGTCCCCCGCCGACAAGCTCCAGTACGCACTCGTCTGCAAGGCGTGGACGGTGAGGATCGCCTGGGTCGAGGTAGCCTCACGCCCTCTGACTGGACATTAGCCCTTCTCTTAGGCAGCCCTTCGCTCTGGAGCACCTCTATCGCTCTATAGAGCTGAACTCGGAGCACACTTGCGCCAAGCTCATCGACGCCCTTCACAAGCAGCAGCTCCTCGGGCTTGCCCACGCGTCGCTCATTCTAATCGACTTTCCTGGTTCCGGCCCCTTCTATCCATTCGTGTCCTCAACGAGACTCAAGCGACTTTTCGACATCGTGCCGTCTCTGACAACCCTTCACGACCTAGCCTGGGCGTCTCAACGCTGCAAGTGCTTCAATGCCAAACTAACGATGGCCCTTCATCGCTCGACTGCTACTATCACGAAGATCTGGGGTTTACACTTCACTGAACCGCTTAACGGGCCTGCTGCTATCACGATTGAAGCAACTGTTCTGGATTACGCAACGCGGGACTCCTTGCTTCTCAGCTCAGCAGGCCCTGCTCGAAGCAACTTTACCGTCCATGGTTCGGCTCGAGCTATTGTCCCAAGGAGCCGACACCGGTCTTGTGCCGCTTGGGCTAAAACATGTCGGTGCGACCATCTTGCAGCTTGGCTTGTGCTTGCCTGCGGGCATGTCGGTTACTTCAGCGGACCTCCTCACTATGCCGCAGCTCCGCTGGCTCTCAGTGCTTCAGAAAGACCTACATGATAGCTCGCTGTTCACGCTCAGCCATCCACGCACCACGACACTGCACGTCGTGCTACAGACCAAAGCCAGGAAGTTAAGAACATCTCATTCCGTTTTCAAGGGAAGTGGGAAAATTAAAGATCCAGATGGTATACCCTGTCAAGTTCAGCATCAGGGGTTCATTTTGCAAGGACGACTGCAGACCTGGAAGGCATGCCGTCTCGCTCACGCCGTCAACTGGATTAACTGCCCCGCATCGATTTGGGCCAGGCACTGAGTCCTTGCACCAGAAGTCAGGCCTACCCTGTTTTTGCTCGACATTAATGTATCACTATTTGATGGGCTGTCTCAACGCTGCTGGGCCGGAGTATTGAACGAGATTCAATGAGGATCAGCGAAATGCAGCAAATGTGGCATTTTGGGAGTGCGCGTAGAACACAGGAAAACAATGCTGAGGGAATAAGACAATGTTGCGGTGGGATACAAGGTGAAACCGAGAAGTCTATTCTGAAGAGGACACAAAAGGAGGGGATAATGCGCCTCAATAGCAAGTGTGCACCTCCTTCTCGCCTTCCCACTTCATGTCAGACTGATGGCCAGGCGTGCACCTGCGAGATGGGGGATTTCAGTCGGTTTGGTTCGACTCTCTGTTGAAGGATTGGTTGCTGAAAACTCACACAGTCTCGCACCCCATCTCCTCCTTCCACTCCGCACCGTGGCCGCACTCCTTCTTGGGGCACTCGGCGCGAGGTGCCTGGCCGAAGCCCAACTTCTTGGACTCATGCTTCTCGTTGTACTCGTGCTTCTCTTCCTGGTAGTAGAAGGGTCGGGGCTTGTACTCGGGCTTGTATTCGGGCTTCTCCTCGATGCACTCCTCCTCCGGCTTGTGTTCAGGCTTGGGCTTGTGTTCCTCCTTAGGCTTATATTCGGGCTTGTACTCCTCCTTGGGTTTGTACTCTTCCTTGGGCTTGAACTCCTCCTTGGGCTTGTACTCAGGCTTCTCCTCCTCACACTCCTCCTCAGGCTTGTGCTCAGGCTGCTTGGGCTTGTACTCCTCCTTCGGCTTGTACTCGGGCTTCGGCTTGTACTCGGGCTTCTCTTCCTCGCACTCCTCCTCGCACTCCTCCTCGGGCTTGTGCTCGGGCTGTTTGGGCTTGTGCTCGGGCTTCTCCTCCTCACGTTCCTCCTCGGGCTTGATCTCCTTCTTAGGCTTCTCCTCGTAGTAGGGCTTCTTCTCCACCGGCTTGTACTCCTTCGGCTTCTCGTAGTAAGGCTTCTGCTCGACCGGCTTGTGCTCAGGCTTGTGCTCCACCTCCTTCGGCTTCTCGTAGTACTCCGGCTTAGGCTTGTACTCGTGCTCAGGCTTGCACTCCTTCTCGTAGCACTCGTGCTCTGGCTTGTGCTCCTCCTTGGGCTTCGGGTAGTACTCAGGCTTCTTCTCCGGCTTGTGCTCGTAGTACTCGGGCTTCTTCTCCTCGTACTTGGGAGCCGGCTTGTAGACCTCCGGCTTCTTCTCCTCGTACTTGGGCGCGGGCTTGTACTCCTCAACGGGCCGCTTGTACTCCTTGTGCTCGTAATAGACCTTCTTCTCCTCCTTCTTCTCCTCCTTCTTTTGCTCGTAATAGACCTTCTGCTCCTTGTACTCGGGCTTCTCCTCCACGCACTCGACCTCAGGTTTGTACTCGGGCTTGTATTCCGGCTTGTACTCAACGGGCTTGTACTGAGGCTTGTATTCGGGCTTCTCGTAGTACTCGGGCTTCTCCTCCTCCTTGTACTCGGGCTTGGCGGGTGACTTCTCCTTCTCTGGCTTGTAGCACTCCTCCTCGTTCTGGCAGTACTCCTTCTTGGGCACGTACTTCTTGAGCTCCTTGACATACTTGTACTCGGGCTTCTTCCCGCACTCGTGTTTCTCCTCCTTCCACTCTTGCCTGGAATCCCATTCCCAGTGTCAGACTTCACGAAAATGAGATTGAAAAGTGAAAGGAGGAACTGACCACTCGTTCTTCTGGCAGTACTGGTTGCACTTGCCCTCGTCCTTGCCCCAGTACCCCCCGTGGTGGAACTCGACCTCGACGTACTCGACCTCGTCCTCCGAGTACTCGTCCGAGTCGTCGTCGTAGTCGAAGTCGGAGTCGTCACCAGAATACTCGTCGCGGCGCGACAGTGAGCGCTTGCTCTTCTTTCCCTTCCGGCCGGTCTTGATAGCGTCGTGCTCGAAGTCCGACAGCGTGATCTGGGCGTCGATCTGCGTCGATGGCTCACGGTCAGTAACAGACTTGTGAAATGAGCACATGATAGGACGTACAGCAACGTCGTTTTTTATGTTAATAGGCTCAGCCTTCTTGGGAGCCGTCTGGGCGGGTGCGCGGGCGGCGAGCGACTGCGCTGCCCAGCGGCGGGAGACGCTTGGGGAGGCAGCGTCGTATTGGAGGAGGGGGAACGCGATGGAGGAGGCGGAGAGGGCGACGATGGCGACGGTGGTGAAGGTGAACTTCATTTTGGGTGGTTTTTGGTGCCTAAAGAGAGTGTGGTGTTCGAAAGGAATGCGTGTA